>VCRD01000902.1:12289-138876 GCA_006783055.1 Trinorchestia longiramus
ACCATTAAATGAAAATAGGTTTTCGATGATCATCCTATATCATTACAACATCATTGATTTCATAAGATTTATTTCTTACCTTTCTAATCCGTTGATATATGGGAAAAATGCACTGATGTAGGAGCGCGCGATCACCAATCACCTACAACGCTTATGCACTAACTGATGTTTGTTTACATCGCGCGCCATAAAAAAACGCAACGCGTTCTGAACTTGTATCGTTCCAGTATGTCTCAGATATGATACAGAGCGAGTTGTAGGCGTGTATCTTAAATACATTAGTATTTATAGGCAAAAATTTGGTACGTATCAGAAATGACACACGGTGCATTTAAGGGTTAAAAACCAATGCATCTGAACTGTATACTCTATTAGAAATAAAGATCATTTATTTGTCTCTTAACCCTCTGTCTACCGCCGGTATCTCTCAGTTACCAACCATCTTGTCTCACAGCAAGCAAAGTTAACTTTGACGCAGTAGCGATGAGTATTGATCGTAGACAAAGGGTTAAATTACTAAAGTGTTCCCTTTTGTGACTCAGACTGCAAAAACTCCTCCTTATTTGCTGGTCAGCCTGCGGCCTCCGCTGACTCAAAGCAAGTCTACGAGTATGACGACGATGGACAGTTGAAGGTAACGATGATATCAGTTCTCAGTGCTTTCAGTATTCCTTTATTGGTCTCTCGCCACTCCAAATAATTGAAATTCTATTCAAGTATGATCTACACTCTTCGATAAACACACACAAGACTGAACGCAAGAAGCAAGTAAAAAAGTATTAATGTTTCAATCGAGTTCTGATGTATCAAACGCAAGTACAATATTTTTTGGACGAATTTGAAGTCTACGTGGTATGAAATTGTATTTAAATAGGTACATGTTTAGGAATTATGGAACCTATTCAACACTCACTGACGTGAATTTTGAATGTACAAAAATTGTGTCATAGTTGTCAATAATTATTTTATATATCATACTTCGCTTAGTTAATTTTGATTAGTAAAATTCTACCGCGAAATGTCGATAGTTAATTACTTGACAATCAGAAATTTTCTAATCAATCATTGAAAAATCATGCTTTCTTCGTAAAAATTACTTAGTCATCATATCTTCTTTGGGTGTTATAAAACAACATTATCAAGCTGTGTGTTCACTTCACCTTTAAACTGTCCTCCCAGCCGTCCGGTTTTCAAACCACTGTTGCCTTATTGTCCATCATACAAACTGGTCTTGAGAACTTTCCTTCCTTTACCCTTCTGAGAGTCCGGGTTTGAAATGACCACTACTCTTTCACCTCTCTTATAGTCCAGTTTTGGCGTGAATATCACTCTTTCGTTCCCCGTACAGTCCCGCCTTGTGACGGCAGTCACTCTTCCGTCTCTCTTACACTTTAGTATTGAGAACCGTCACTTTTTCGTCATACCCACAGTCCGATCTTGATACGACCGTAACTCTTTCATCCCTCATACTGCTCAGTCTTGAGAACAGTCACTCTTTCGTTTATTTTTCTGCCCAGTCTTCAAAAGCCAACATTCTTTCGCCCTTCTTACAGTCTGGTATTGACTCAGTCATTACGCTGACCTGCGCTTCAGGCCATTACTTCCAGCTAACCAACTTCTTGTCTCCCACCATTGAGGTGAAATGCATCGACTACGCCTTCCAGCTCCAGAACTCCCATGATGATTCCTCAGGACGTCTGGACGGCTGCCACCAGGGTAGGTTGTGGTCTCCTAGTATTCGAACTTTATTCAAGTGTTTGATGGCTCTCTAAATTGGTCTTTGTTTCATCGTCTTCCATTCGTCGAATCAGAACATCTTTGGAATCTCCCTGTCTATAGTTTCTCTGAACGAAGACATTGTGTGTTTACTAGGCTTTTAATTTTAAATCAATTGACCTTCGATTCTTCCACAGTATGTGTGTTCAATGTAACCCACTTGATGAACTTCTTCGAGGTCTTGGTGAGCTACGAGCCTCCTAACGCTGGATACTCCGATGGCGTCCTTATTCTGGTGAGCCACCAGTTGCAAATGGCATGTAGCCATTCTAGGTACTAATTAACCAGGCTCAATGGCTACTAAATGTATCCCAGATATTAGGTAAATAAGCGGAGTTACCTAGCTAACTAAATGGTTATACTCAGCTAAATAAATGGTAAGCCCCAGGTGAATAAATAGTAACTCCTAGATAAATAAATGTGATTTCCGTTACTCATATCCAGAAACTGTATACTAGGAATAAGTTTTCATGCTTCTCGGTACCGTCACAATACTTTTCATAACGACTGTCATGTTTAACGAATAAAGAGTCGCAGTTCACTAGTGCCCACCTTGAACGGCAGGCCTAAGTTGCAATGTAACCATTCAAAGGCGAATGTGGTGTCAAAATGGTTAAATGGGAAATGATTAATAACCTGTGAGTTATTAATAACCTATGAGTTATTAATAACTTGTGAGTTATTAGTAACGTGTGAGAAAAAATAACCTACTTCGATGAACTATTACCACTGTTACAGGATTGGGAATATTCTATAGATGAGATAATAAATATGAGTATTTTGTGCTGACACACTGTCTTAGTTGATAATATTCCGTACCACGAGCGCACTTTTCGAGGCACATGGAGAGGCACTCAAAGATAATTCTCGAGAGCTCAAACCAACCTTCTCGTAACCCTGCTGACCCTCGTAAATGTACGCAAGTTCTTTTAGAAATTCGAATGTACCGCGTACGACCATCTGTCCTGGTATTTCCTATGTAACGATATCTCCGTAAGCAATATGTATAGTGTAAAAAGATCAAAGCTCATCTAAATGCAACTAAATTAAATGACTAGCGCTTTCTTCAACGGTAGTTTATGATCCCAACAATACCAGTGACTGCTAATCATGAGACAACTTTTAGTAAAATGTCGATATTATTGTTCAGGCAAAAGTGACAAGCAACGTCACCTTCAGCTGCGAAGACAACAAGGAGTTTGTTTTCAACGGGAGCACATACAGTGAGGTGGCGTTCCAGTGCGTCCATGTACAGGGACAGTCTTCAAGTGACCCGACAGAAGTCGGGGTGGATTTTTTCTACGATGGCATCAACCTGGCAACTGCAGAGGGTCTCAAAGGATGTCTTGTGGGTTAGTTACTTCTAGCTTTATAAAGGCTAAACTTAAACTTAAAAGTCAACCTTTGTTAAAAGAAAAACAGAAAGAAATTGATTGCATGAAATATCACTTTTGAAGCACAGGCATTTAGCGTAACATTTTAGAAGGCTGTGATGCGTGTCATGTTGCACACTTTTTAAAGTTGTACAAATAAAGTGAGTTACACTGTGAGATTCATGTACTGATGAGTTGACCTTCTTAGTTCTCTACTGTTGACACTGAACAGCTAGTACCTTCGAGTGTATGCTAAATGTGTAGCATAAAATATTTTTTCTGGACTTAAGAGCGTATATTTAAGCAAAATATTCACAAGAAATCATGATGATTAACTTTCTTGCTTTATAGATAGTGACGAGGCAGTATGCATGTTATCTACTTCCAATTACCTGTTACTTCTTTTACTACATCTCATTCTCTTTTGCTTCTCCCTACGACCTACTATTACTAAGAAAATTAGTAGTGCATCGACCAGTGTTTCCGTGCCATGTGAGCAAGAAATATAAGTATTGTAAACTATTTAGGGGGGCTGGGGGTGTTGAGGTGTATTGCTATTATTTTATTCATTACATTATACCTCGATCGAATTCTCTTTAGGATTTTCGTTTATGAAGCGATGAGATCAGGTCTAATGTTGTGGAGGGCAGTAAGTGTAGTAGTGCTTGCTGTCAAATAAGTTAGGATGTTCAATAAGCCAGATATTAAGTATGATGAAACGTTAGGTACGGCTGGCTCTTAAACAGGGGTAGAGAAGAAATAAAGTTTCGTGTGAAAAAGGAGAGCTGTAGGCAAAACAGAGTTGAATACTAAAAGTGATCGGATGTTGAATAGAATTTGACCTGAAATATAAATAGATATTACATTTATTTCTCTAAATAATGTGTGTAATATACCAAATACTTTGACTGAAATTCTTGTGCCTCGAAACAGAAATTAATGTTTAAGATACTTTTTTCGAAAAACTGAAATTTCTGCTTGAGGGAAGAGATACGGAATGATGCTAGAGACTGCAGCTAAATCAAATTAGCTGAATGGTTTTCACAGGAACTTACTGTAGTTTCTTGAATGCAATTATACATTTATGCACACATACTCTTGCTATTAAATGCCAGTATGTATTATTTATTAACTGAAATGAAAGTGCCTGTTTTAAGGCTTCATTATACAAGTACCAGCAAGGACCGGTGCTCTCACAACTGCTATTACAGAGTTTCCATGCCGGATACTCGTACCGAATACCCGTATACTCAAGCCAGATACTCATACCGAATACCCGTATACTCAAGCCAGATACTCGTGCCGAATACCCGTATACTCATGCCAGATACTCATGTCGAATACCCGTATACTGAAGCCAGATACTCGTGTCGAATACCCGTATACTCAAGCCAGATACTCGCGTCGAATACCCGTGTACTCATGCCAGATACTCGTGTCGAATACCCGTATACTCAAGCCAGATACTCGTGTCGAATACCCGTATACTCAAGCCAGATACCTGGAATTTCAACCTTCCTCGAAACAGGTAAAACTCGTGCGTGATTAATGCTCTTAAATACATCAGTCCCAGATCTGTTCTCTTGTTCTTGCAACAAGATTTCGTATTGTGTACGGTGGGCCAATACTTTCATTTCTGTTAAGGCATAAAGAAAAGTCAAGTGCTTTACCAGAAGGCAAGTGATAGATATACGAGTCCCATACTGTTCTGTTATCATCGTGAAAAAACATTTATCATATTTTGCCTTCCCAGTTCAGTTTTGCCTTCCCTTCTCAGAAACATCTGACTCGACATCATATTCAGTCGATCCAACAACGGGTGCAACTGAATCAACACCTGCTACTAATGAACCAGTTACCATGACCACTGGATCAGGAATGAGTACCATTCAATTGCTTACAAGTACCACTGAATCGCTTGCAAGTACCACTGCATCGCTTGCAGGTACCACTGAATCGCTTACAATTACCACTGGATCGCTTGCAAGTACCACTGCATCGCTTACAGATACCAATGAATCATCTAGAAGTACCACTGAATCACTTGCAAGTACCACTGAATTGTCCACAAGTTCGGTTTCTACCTCTACGTGTAAGTATTTGTATCCCGTGACACTCATATTTGAGTGGTAGTACATACCATAACAAACTCATAATTTACTTTGAGAGTCTCATGTCTTACGCAATCCATTTTTGTGTTTGTACACAGAATTTTTCGTTTGTTTTAATTTACGGTTTTCGGTTTAGAATAATATTAGGCAATAAAACGTGCCCCCAAAACGATCGTAAAGTTATTCATCTAAATTCAGTTTTTCATTCTGAAACATCCTGTTGCAATCATCATTTTGCAGCATGTATACTTCAAGTATAGATTTACTTTCATTACTCTTTGACCAATGCATATTTACGGCTTTAATTATGAACAAATCAATGTATTATTTTCTGACGTGGGTCTGGAAGGCGATCGCTTCCAGTATAATAACTCAAGCAGCCGATCGCCTCGTAGGGATATTAATACTGTTAACTGTTGAAAACAACAGTTAACTGTTATTGTTATTGTTGTTATTAGGTTGTTACAAAAATAATGGCCGATTTCAGAAGTCTTCTACACCTTCGAGCGGCCATCATTTTTGTAACAACCTAATATTTAACTGTTAGTTAAATTTTCCCAGAGGGAAGTCTCTACTGTATTAAAGATGAAGTCAACCGCCGTGATTGAAATGCAAGATGTTCGGAGACAATTAGAAACATCAAGGCAACGCTCGGAACCATCCGAATCACTATAATTTCAGTCGCTACAATTTAAACTGACGAAGTGAATGGGAAGAATTCGTCAAGAATACCAACGTTCCGTCTAAATTGGCGTGATAAAACACCCATTTGTAACATGAGCAGCCTGCCTAGAATACAAAATTTTTCGGACAATGTAAAGAAATGAAATGAAATGAAAATAATGTTTTGGTCATAAAGAAATGAAATTCTAAACTAATAGAAAAAAATGGCTTCGCGTTACCTCTATAGTTCTGAATATTAAGAGCTTAAATTGAAAGTATAACTGAACTCCGAACGATTTATAATTATTTCATTGATAATTTTAGTGATCAGTCACAAGCTCGATCAAAACCTATACTTGTTTTATTAATAAGCGTCGAGAGACAGCCAGCCTTCTTTTGAGTATTTACACGGGATATTTGCTCTAAATACTATCATTCCCGCTCCTGAAGTTTAGTTTTCTTTGTCTGACGAAGATTCCAATTCATCATTTTAATGTCTGTAGAATTTACCATTTTTAATCTACCCTCTTTGAGTTTTAACTAGCATTGAAAATTATAACAAATGGCAGACTCAAGCATTCTACGCTTAATTGAAACCTGATATTTCGACGTGGTTTTTCATGTCGTCAGACTACCCTGGAAATATTTGAATATATATATACATGGAAAGTTATTTCCAGACATGTTTTTGAATACTTTATTCCACAGACGAAGGGATCAACATTCTATCTGCGTCTGAAGACCTACTGGACACAGTGACCTCTGCTAACACAAACCCTGAACAACTGATCAATTATACAGTCGCTACAGCAGACTTGTTCGCAGCGCTAACTGGCATCGTGCAGTCTACGGACGATCCCGCGCCCATCATCAATTCCACTGAAATATCAGTTGTCGTGGATAACCTCCTGCTTACGTTAGAAACTCTCAATGTCCAAGCTGAGGTGTGCCTTAACTCAAGCAGCCCGTGTTCCATGGATTTGGCTGCACTAGCAGCAGTTCGAGCTGGTGTGTACGCCCAGATCGCGCAGTTGACAGTCGCCTTGGTAGCCTCTGGATGTCCAGAGCTGCGAGATGTCATCTCCAAAGTGGATCTATACATGCGAGGTGAGCGGACGGCGAAGATGATTTGTTTAGGAGGTTTGCACGGTAAGTGTGTAGGAATTAAAAATTCATTTTTGTTTAGTAAGAAAATCATTCCAATCACAAAGTTTGAGTTTGTAAACTCTTAAGGTACGGTAAGTCCATGTAAGGAATTTCGAGGATAACAGATGATGGAAGAAAACAAAGTGAATAGGTGTCCGGCATCTTGGTTTCTGGATTCCACCTAGTGGGTATTGTTCTTTCAGAAGTGAACACGTATAAATTAATCATAACACAGTAGTTCTACATCCAAATACAGGGGGAGGGGTGACTAAAGAAAAGTTTGTTTTTATATGACTGATAAAACTAAATATATTTTCCCTCTGCGATTCTTCATAACGTTTTTTTGCCATTTCAGATGTTCCTTCACCGTGTTATGAACAATAATGAATGCTTATGTTTAAAAGCTACCTGCATTTCTTTCAGATTTTATGCCGGGGTAAACGCCTATGCCATGGCAATACTCAGCCATCTGTTTCTTATAAGAAGCCTTATTAGTGTTTTCCAGCTGCAGCAGATGTTCGGTCGCACCAGTAACAGCACTCAAACCAGCCCAGAAAATACGTCTTCATGAATACCAAAAATCTTGTCGTTGCAGATGCCATTGTCAGTTATTGCCCTTTCGGCATCGCTTTTGATTCGATGCAGAGAAGTTTTTACCAATAGGAAGAGTAAGAAATTCGAAGAAAAGATACCGGGATTTGTTTACGTAGATCACTCGGATCCAAATAATTGAGGTAATACGCGAAATCTTAGCCCACCGAAGTTAAAAATGAAGTTCAATAATAACTTTATCCCTATATGATTAATATTCTCATTCTTATTCTTTGCTGCTATTTTCAGATCTTTTCATTTTACTTCTATGCTTTTACTTCCAGCGCTATTTAAATGTGCTGTACAGTGAAATTGCTCATATGTAGAAGAGACATTACTTGACGGCCTTAGAACCAAGTAACATATAAGAATATGTATCAGCTACGATGCAATAAATATTTATTGTTGTAGTCATTTATTAACAAAATTTGATAAGGTACAAGTACAGGCCTTGTAATATAAAAACATGTTATTGCTATTCGTAGTTCTTAAACCGTTTATGGCACGCAAAACATTGCATTGGATATTCCTATTATTAGTGATTAATATTATTTTCAAGTGCACTAACCTTCATTGCTCGATATTTCCATTTTATTCTCTGCCAATCTGTCACGTAGTACAAAACCTCAAAATTGTTTCGCTTACCATTCAACATTTATTTCGTGAGGCTTTAAATAACAATTTGAGAATATACTAATATTATAAGCACCCAATTTCAATAGCATGATTTCTTTTTGTCTATGCCTGTTTGTTTATATGTTTCACTTTATTCCAGGGCGAACAAACTAGATATCTTCTACTCAATTGGCCCTTGTTTTGGGTCAAAAAGTTTTAAATTTTTGTTTAATTCGCACCGGAAAATCTGATTTTACAGAGTGTGAGTTTGTCTGAATAAATGTTTCTTTATTTTTTTCATATTTTTTCTTTAGGCTATATAAGTGTATGACTTTTACGTTTGCAATGATACATGACTGTTTCTACGGCTGCAAACCTAATAGATGTGTTCTCTGGCTGTAGGGCTGTGTGGCTGTGTGGCAGTGTGGCAGTGTGGTTGTGTGGTTGAGTGGTTGAGTGGCTGTAGGGCATAAGACTTATACAGATATTATATTTTACTGTTTTATATGACTGCAAGATTGTTTGGGAGATTTTTGTGACTGAAGTTGTCTATTATTGTGACACGGGTGATGAGAATATTTTTAATCCTTGATTATCAATGACGTTATGCATGAATGTACCTTATTTGTGCATATCAGGATGCTCTCACAGTATTGTTAGCTAATGCTCCTATGTAGTATTTTTTCCTGAAAATATAATTGAAAACATTTGCAATAAACTTCTTTTTAATCCGTCTGATAGGCACCAGGGACTGGTGCATGATAACTACAGTGTCCTAGTGGTCATTGGGTACTGGTACAAATTTTAATATGGTGTCATTTTTGAGTTAAAAAGCAAAATGAGAACGACCCACGCCTTTGTTGGGGCTAAGAGGTTTCACTTGCAACACTGTCCATAACTATCATGCATACATATCTCTTGTACTCCAAAATGACACTTGCAACACTGTCCATAACTTTCATGCATACGTATTTCTTGTACTCCAAAATGAAACGTGCTTTAATACATTTTTTGTGCATAGTGACTTTTCTGATATCCTTAATAGAACGTTTGCCAAAGCTTGATAAGAACTACTGTAGTTATCAGTAGTTTGAATTATTTAATGTATGGATATATTAAATCATTCGACAAGCCGTATTTAAACGACGATCGCAAAAATTTCTTCTATTCTTAACGATCTAATACCGGTGTTCATGTTTGAATTTTTTATTTAACTAAGAATTTTAGTATACCAATTTGATGTCCATTCCGACAAATTTTGTTTACATGTACAGGCTTGATAATGGGATTCATGTGTTATATTCTAGAGTATATACTATTTATGATTTATATTACATGGTCAGTTCTTCAGTTTGTCTTGCAAGTGCAATTTTGATTAGAAAAGAAACAATTTTACTATATGCTTGTTTATTTGTCCAGAGGAAGAGTGATTTCAATGCGTTGTTACTGGTGAGGAAAAATATCGTTGTTTGATGTTATTTTTTACGTCTGACAGTCATGTTGCTGACGCACCATTTACCAGATTACCTTTTGGGGCAAAATTCACAAATCTGGCCTTTTTAAAATCATATAGGTGTGATATTCGAAATTTACTATTTGTTTGGACATTTTTTACACCTATATGTTAATGATACTTTTGTAATTCTGAACATTCATATTATATTAGTTCACTTAAATTTTACAAAACGATATTTGATTTGAATATAATGGATCTCGACACTAAATACCAAGATGATGGACATGAAATATAAGTTCAATTTCTGCTTCGTTTGTAGACGTATATAATCATTCTCTTCTATACAGACAGAACCATTTATGAATATTTCTGGTATTTAGAATCGGATACTTATTTAAAAAGACGTAATGATCTAAATCGTGTGATACTACATACCCATGAAAAAGATAATGATTTTAAATTAAAATTAATGATTTGAACTGAGTTCAAATAATATTTCAAGCCAAACCAGTGAATTAAATTTATTAGAGTTACCATTAATGCCATTACTTGCTGAGGTATTTCATAATATCGCTTATGGTATTTCATTTAATTCATTAATACCATAATACCATATTTAATTCATTCGCTTCCTCGAAATAAATTTCAGAATAAATGTAATACCATAATTTCTATCCATGTCACTGAGAGACACAAATGAAACTAATGAGGCAAATATTTTAATGTTTATTCAAATGCATATTGAACAAGTGGAAAAATTTCGTCTTAGATAATGAAATTAAAAATGATTTAAGCATATTTTGTTATCATTTATCCAAAAAATTAATAATTGGCCGGTTTTGCAGCTCAAACCTGGCCATAAAGGGCAGTCATTATCTTGCAAACCTTGCTCACGGCCGATTTCCGGCGCAGACGGACAATCTTCAATAAACCTTCGTTCGATAAGGTCCTGACGTTCCGGTGCCGAGCGTAAAACCTTTGAAAATAATTGATTCTTCAACAACTTGTTGGAAAATTATTTATGTTACATTTATAAGTAAAAAGAATGGGTTGTTGATAAAACACTCATCAAATATGACTGATTAGATAAGTAATGCCCTGAAGTGGAGAGCTGATCCTGTGATCTGTGTCATACACTTGACAGACTTCTCTGAATACTGTAGTGTAAAATAAGGCAAAGGAATAATACACCGGCTTTTACCTTGATTGAGTCCGTTTTGCCTAATACTGAATCATATATTCAATTTGCTGAATTTGATTTCTGTCAGGCTGTTGTCATTTGTTTGTTTGCAAGATATATGTGTATGTATAAGTATAAAAAATTGTTCCTTCTAGGTCATGATTTATATTATTTTAGAATGCAATTTGTGAACTAAATTATTTACAATTAGAAATAATATCCTTTATTATCTGTAATGTTTAATAAGCTAAAAAATTTTGTCAGTATGAATAATTGAATTTTTTTGTACTAACAGGTGAAAGGTCTTCAAAAGTTTTCCTTAACTATTTTATTAAGTTCAATAAAAATCTTTAGTGTAATTTATCTATGCTCATGCTGTATATTGATATGAATGTAAAGTACAAATGCTATTTGATATTCTAACTGGATATTCAAGAAGGTTGTAAGTTGAGGCATTTGTAAGTTTTTAGTCAACAATTGTGTAATAAAATATCTATATCATACTTATTGACAAATTAGAGAAAATTTTCAAGGGCTAACTTTTATTTTACAGTGATTTTACATAATGTTGTCTTAATATTGGCATAAAAACAACTGATTTTATTGCAGTTAAAATGTTTACCTTTCAATGACAGTTATTTTATTTGTAGTTCTACAATACAAAGAAAAATGAGGCTGTATAATTGTTACAGTTGTCAAAGATGGCCAGTTATTCAGGGGGTAGATGAGACTGAAACTGAGGGTAATGACAGTTGGGGGCCTCATTGCACTGGTGGAAGATGTTGAGGAAATTGATACATGGCAGAAAAGTAGATGGTAAATGTGTTTACACAGGTGGAAGATGTTGTGAAGTTAATACATTGCAGAGAAGTAGATGGTAAATGTATTTACACAGGTGGAAGATGTTGGGAAGTTAATACATTGCAGAGAAGTAGATGGTAAATATATTTACACAGGTGGAAGATGTTGACACATTACTAAAATGTGGAAGATAAAGGATACATTTCCACAGGTGGACATTGGGGATGTTGACACATTGCTGCAGGAAAGTTGATGAAAGATATTTGTATGCAGGTGGAAGATGATTGGAATATTGACATATTACATAAAATTCCACTGTTGGCATAATTTTTTCTATCTTTACATTTTGTACAATTAACTTCATGATTCTAATGTGATGATTGAAAGCCCACAAGTTATTTATCAATATTTTTAGCTTTTGCTTAGCATGCATGTAATTTGAAACAAGCACATTGTGTGATTTATTTACTGCAGAATTGTCTATTTGTAGCTTAACTTTAAAAAAACTAGCATTCACTATTGGGAGAAGCTATTGTAATATTGTATGTTCATAATTTTGATGAGATTAACATTTCATCCTGAGTTTCTGGCTAGGAATGAAATTGTAATCTTAATTTCTGTCATTGCATAGTTATAGTCAAGATATGAGTATTAGGTTAGTTTTTCAAAAATTAATTTGACATTTTTTGTATGTGATTTATTTTGGATGAACAAAATATTTTTTTTTCTGTTGCTCTCATACTGTGCACCACTCTGTAGAATAAAAAAGAGGCTTAAATACCTCTGTTGATGATCTAACTTCTAAGTTGATTCTTTGTTCTTTTCAGGTTGAGGATATACATAGACTAGAAATGTTATTCTGTCCTCCAAACGTAACATTTACACACATTTGGGTAAAACATGGAGTGTCCCATTGTTTCTTGGACACAGTTACATCATCTACATATGGCCTCCTGCTGCTTGTGTTTGGATTGGGCCAGTGGCTGATGTACAAGCGTTATGCAACACTCAATGATACATCAATTATACGTCCCAAGTCTTCCCTTATGGTGTTCCAGTTCATTCTAATGAGTTTCATGCCCCTGTTGACTTTAGTTCATTTCATCCTTCTTGCTACAATTATTGGTAAGTGTTATGAATGTTTCTTAGTTTATATTTCCAGTCTTCTAAAATACTTTTCTTATTTTATATTGTATTTCAATATCCTGTGTGGTAATTTTTGAGCTATATTTATTTAATTGTATAGTCTCTTATAAGGTTTAAATTCTGTGAGTAATAAAGGTGCTATTGCTCTCTAGAAGTGGGCTTTTCAATCTTTCATCGAAGGGAAGCTCTTGGTTGTGACAAACTGTCAAATAAGGAATGTTTTGTGAGCTCTACAAGTTGAAAAGGACAATGATAGAGTAAATTTTGAACTGCTTGTTGTTATATTAGACTTTATTGGTCTTTACATTACCTTCCTGTAGAACCTACATTTTTAATTTGACTCTAGTATGGTTTGGAAACATTGAGGAATGTTTCTGTTGAGTAGGAGCTTGTAACATTCAACATTTTAAAGTTCCTCTTTGAATACAAAAAGCTCTAAACTTGGTTTGAGAAGATCTCATGATAGAGCTGAAGAAGACTTTGGTGGTCTGTCTAATGATATGAAAAATTAAATTTTTTGACCTCAATTCTATTTCTCTCAGCTTGTCTTTTATGCACTTTGTCTATATGTAAAACCTATAAACTTTAAATAAAATAAGAATTAAATTTTTAAATTAAAGAACTATAAAAATTTAATTTTAGAATCTCAATTCTATTTTTCTCAGCTTATTTTTTATGCACTTTGTCTGTTTGTAGAAGCTATAAACTTAACTTATATTTATTTGGAAACTTTTCAATTGAGTAATGTCTAAGTAGCTTACACCTTCCAGTTACAGTACTGTAGTTATCACTGATGCTGGTGTGACGTGTGCTGTCATAATTGCTGGTGTCAGTTCTATGTCATATCATGACGTGAAAGCTTCATTACTTTATCTAATTAACATAGAAATTTTTTTCATTTAGTTTCTCAAGAACATGAACAGTATTCCATTTTTTCATGAATCTAAGAATATTTACTTTACTATAAAGAAATTTATCAAGCACATTATTTTTTATGGCAGAGAATATTTTCCTTGGATTAGTGTCAAGAACATCATACATCAAAATGATGTATGTTACTTGAAATTTTTTATTCATGGCTTGGTTTTCTAAATAATGCAAGATGTCATGTTTGTAATTATACACCCTGTTTTTTGCATGTCAACTGAAAATACTCAGTGAGGTCTCCACATATTGGTCTCTTTTGGTTGACTGAAGCTGGCATGCAGTGTAGGACTTGTTTTGTTTGTAGCAAAGCACTGAATATTTCTGTCCTGAAACACATTTTGGATGCTGATTTTTGAATGTAAGTAGTAACCCAACAAATTTTAGTTCATTTACCTTTTATATTGTTGTGTTTTATTAGTCAAGTTATATTTCATATATGCTGTTACTAGTTATATACTGGTACTGTATATCAGTCATGTTACTGTATCTAGGATTTTCATGAGCTATTTACTTTAATTTATTATAACAGCAGTGAGAAGTAAAAATTATGTATTCTAATGTTGACTACACGAGTCAAGGAAATAGGCAAACATAAGGGAAACATTTTCTTGTAGTGACTGTTTATTAATCTGTAATGACATTGTTACTTATTCTTACTTTATTTGTTGCAGGTGACAAGACCATTTATGGGTATGAAATAGTATTCTTTTTGGTGAACATCATTGTATGGCCACTATGTGCAAGGCTGGTGCTACTGGAACGCTACTATCAGCTGCCTACCGTGCCTTCTAATGGACATGGCATAGTGCTCCTTCTCTTTTGGACTCTGGTCTTCATTGCTGAAAATCTCACCTTTATTAACCTCAGAAATGAAGACTGGTGGTTTGACCTCTCCAAGTTAGTAGCTACTGTATGTTGGTGGTGGTCTAGATGAGATTTAAAATGAATCAGTTATTTTGGGAGAAATTGTTTCTCTAATCTGCTCCTTTAGGAGTCTTTGTGTATCTGTCAGAAGACTACAGAATTGTATGTGCATGTGATTTCAACATCAGGTTTTGCTTTAGTACAATTACTCGAGTGTCTTGTGTCTTTAAGGAAAGTTGTGATACCTGTCAGAGTTTCCTTTCTGCAATTTTTTTTGAGGGAGGGAAAAGTATTATGAAATTGAATGTTGTGTAATTCAGGTTTTGAGAGATTTTAATGAGCATGAAAAGGACTTTTGGATACCTGTATTACAAGAGTTTCCCAAGTATTTCAGGTATGTTGAAGTTATGTTTTGTTACACTTCCTTACACCATGTCATTGGTAGATTTTCTTGTTGTAGTTTTCCATTTTATTGTCATATTTTTAATTCGTTGTACATTTATTGTTTTTGAATTTGTATTTTGTTGTCCAATTTCCATTTTGTTGTCGAACTTCCATGTTGTTAAATTTCCAATTCGTCAAAATACTTTCGTTTTGTTGCATTACCCATTCATTGGAAACAGTGCTTTCATTTTGTTCTATTTTCATGCTTCTGCTATTCCATTGTATTTTATTTCCTTACTGTTGAAATTCCATTTTGTAGTTATATTTTCATGTTTAAATTTCATCTTGTCATGACACCCACATTTTATTGTTTCACATTGATTGAAAGCGACGCTTTGATTGTAGCATGTTTTGCAGCACGAGCGACAGATGCGAGTTTGCATTGTTCGTGTTGCGGTACAGCGCCAGTTGCTTGCTCTTCGTGATCGGCATCAAGGCGCCAGCTGTAGCCATCGACACCAACGCTACTCAGCTCACACCTCTGCTGGCTGACCCTTCTATTCAGGTGAGAGCTTTCTTGCATTTCATTTTGTAGCACTGCCATTTGTTGCGCTTCTCTTTGTTGTTTCTCTTTGTTGTTTCTCTTTGTTGCGCTTCTCTTTGTTGCGTTTCTCTGTTTTAAACTTTTCTTTGCTCTGATTTTCGGGCATGCTTGTGCAAGTGAAATGCTTCTTTTGAACTGTGTGGGCTGCTGTGAGCGTCGTGAATAGAACTGGGCATTTTCCTAACCTAGGTTATGGTATCAGACGGCTGAGTAGCCCAGTGTTGTGTTAACTTCATTATTGTACGCTAATCATGGACAGTTAACTCTGCATTTCATGTGTGATAGTTTCTCAGGTTGTGCACAATAATGTTTGCTTGACATCGTCTCAGTTAATATTTTTTGTGATTATCATAGGAAGTATTTTATCGAGGAAATAATTCTTCTTTTGTTGAGACTAACAGAACTCATCAGGAAAATGAGGAGACTCTGTATTTCGTCAATAATTTATTCCCATCCTCAATCATTCCGAGGAACTGATCTTTTATTAACATCTTCTTACCAATGTTTCCTATTGACCCAAACTTCTCTAGATACTTGTAAATTTTCTGATATAGGTTTTCTGTTAACAAGCTTTTATTATTGAGTGAGAACTTAATAATTTTCGAGTATGTAGTGCAGTTCATCATAGGAGCCAAAGTAGTTCCTTCATGCGTGTGTTCCCTGTAGCAGGTGTAAGTGTACTGCAATTATTTTCCCTTCAGTATAAAGAGGAAAGCTCAGGACTTGAGATATTGTAAGGAGAGAGTGGTCTGTGTAGGCCTAACTTCGTCTCTTGATTTTAAAAGAAAAAATGCTGGTTTTGTGTGACAAACATTCATAGGCAGCACACACGACTGGAGTTTTCAGTGCGTATGGAACTTATGTTAGTAGACATAGTTTACATGTTATTGAAGCAAGGGCTCTGTTTAACGTCAGCTATTTGGATGTTAATTTTACTTAGCGGATGTTGATTGATTTGCAGCGTCTATCAGAAAGACAATTCCATGTTCTTCATCGAGTGCTGCGTTTGCCGCTCTGAAGCTTGTTGTGCTATTGTGTAATTTGCTCTGCCATGTACATAATTCAGATGATGTAACAAGAATCTGGCTCTGTTGTCGAATGCCTTTTAATTTTCACGCGTGTTTGTCCCCGATGGACACTGCTTTCTAACATATACTCCAAGTGCTCTCTGTTTGTGCTCCCTTCTCTAATGCTCACCCCAAGTACCTTTCTTTCTAATATTTACCTAATGTTTTTCATTATTCATATGTTAGTGCATCAGTCTCACCTGCCAGTGGCAGGTATGGGAGTGCTCACTATGGGAACTTAGCCTTCAAGCAAGCACTCTTGGGTAGCATTGCTTAGTCAAGGGCGCTAAAGTTCTTGTTTTTTGGTAATATTCTTGCTTGTGAATCGCAGTTTTTAAAATCCAAAAAATCAGTTTCGACTTAACTTTTTATATTTCTGAAGACGGTAACATTTGAAGGTATATTTGTTCTGTATTCATTTTACAAGAAAGAAGTTATTTCTGAAATCTAACATTGAATAATAATTTCTTGATAGTTAGTATACAAATATTATCATTCATGAGTTTTTAAATTGTTGATTAAATTTTGCAAGCTGCAAGAATATACAAAGGTGTCTTCACAGACTAGACCTTTCGGCTATTACTCGCATTTCTGTTCAGTTATCGATGTATGCAGAAAAATGAATGCCGCACAGAAAACCAGTATGCGCGCTTTGTGTTTGTGTTCATCGATCCGCTATTAAAACTTCGCTCTTGAGTATGCTGATAGTCTGTTCTCATCAACGTACCTTGACAACTTCCAGTTCTTCATAGGTTGACCAATCTACTCACTTTGCTAGACTCAGCAACGCGTTTTTTTGTAGATGATGGTACCTGTGTCTGTAGCTTTGCTGCACTTCACTGGCACGTACTTGTGACGAGTTTGACCAGTTTGTCGTATGGGGAGTTCCATCTTGCTTTGTCTTCCAAGTCAAAAATTACGTAACCAGCAGCAGCGTAATTCACTATCACTTCTCTGTGGTGCTGAGTTTGATGAAAACGGTTTGAGTTCATACCCGTTACTGACATAAAAACATGAATGAAGATGTATTTTGTTGCGCCGAAATGGGAAAATTGTTTGCTATAATAGCAAAGCTAAGTCAGGATGATCCTCAGCATTGTTAAAAAGGCACACCCCGCACGGCAACCACGCCCTCCCACATATCGAGTAGTCAGTAGTGTATTAACAACAAAGCGTGGGACAATCTTCCTGACATTTTTATTGTACATATAAGTTTTCGTGTCTACATCATAGGAAGAGCATTAATTGTTAATAACGTAATAGTGATTGTTTTATTCAAAAAACAAGATTGAAAACATGAAGTTTAATTCTTCGTGCAATATTTGCCGGCTCGACAGAATGCCCCGATGAGCTTCTTTTTTGGCTTTGATGTGACACTAGTATGTGTATCAGGCATGTGTTTAAATAAGTAGTGAAAGCTACTCAATTGATATTGATGCTCGGTCTAGCCTTGTATAACTGCTGACTCCTGAACCAAGGGCAGCTTCTGATCATGTGTTCTTTCCATAACAATGTTACCCATCATGACTTAATGTGCACCATGCATCATAAATAAAAGTTATCATTACCTTTGTGAACGTGTCTTGAAAATGCTTATTATTGTACTTCAGTTGTTTTTGCTACCCAGTTCTCTAGTGACTCGTATTTTGAGTCCTGGCTAAAAACTTATTAAACGATGCAAAGAAACTCACGAAAATTAGTTGAGAAATTTTCGCTTTGACTTCAAGTGGAGTGGAGATTTGTTTACAAAGCTTGTTGATACTGAAGCAAATTTGGAATGTAATTTAAAGTGTTTTTAACGAAGAATTTGCCTAAGCGTTCTTAGTTCAAAAAAATTTTTCCCTCGTTGCAGTGAAGTAATCCTTGTAATTTATATCCATCGGAACGTAATGTCTGTACGAATGTGAACGTTGTAAGTCCGTCCTCGTGGGCATCTCGAAAAGGTTCCTTCAGCTAGCCACAGAAGATTCTGCTGTTCTTGGCGATATTTTCTCCTCTTTTTCCTTCATATTAATAACTGACGTATCGATTTGGCTGTCTCCTGCCTCAGCGTATTTGCTCCCGTTATTGGCTGTTTTTTTCCTAGTACAAGAACTGATTTAGCGAATCAGAAGCATCTATACTTGGATGTTACTTAAACAACCTAAAGCTGTTCTCATGTGAGGGATGCACAATAACTATTACTTGCAGGATACGTTTGTCTTGATAAAAAACTGGGGTTTGTGCGCGGATAGATGATAGTAAGCGTTCATCTTACCTTACTCCCTCTCTAGTCCTGTGCGTGATTGCTATCTGGCGGTATGGGACTTCGGTAGCAACCCAAGAATGCTCGACTCGTACTTGTTGCTGTATTTTCTGTTAACTATTTAATCATATTCATTCAATTGGAGAATAACCTTAGTAAAGTCAGAAACATTTGAAAGGAAGGTGCAGCTGAGGTTAGGACTATGAGAGCGTAACTTCTTTGGTTGTATCTTGTTTAGGTTGAAATTCTGTCTTGTAAGTAGATCACTGGTATTGAACTCAGCGAATTTCTTCAAAAGGGCAGTGTTTGAACTGGACACATTTATTTAAAAGGGTCGTTGTGAACGGTTTCCTATTAGGCGAAGTTCTTCCCAAGGATAGTATTTTATAACTCAATTCAAGGGAATGTTGAAGCAATGCAAGGGATTTGATAACTTTCATGTAGTTTAGTGGGACTGCAACCAAGTTACGTATTAAATTGGAGATAGTTTCATTGTAAACTGCAGTCTTGACTCAGTTGACCGCGTGGTGATCATCTCTACAGGAGGCTTGTTAGTCTTTCTCCTACAGAGTTCTGAAGTGCGTGTTATTGTGCCTTGTGTATGCAGCGGTTAGGTTTGTCAGCTGAAAGGTTGTAGTTTTTGGACGCAACCACTCTACTCAATTTCACCTGACGGTGATATCTTAAGTTGGTCATTTTACGAGCTCATTGGTTGAAGCTGTTGTTCATCTACGAGAGCTTATTGCGTGTCCAGATGTAATAATCTCGCTAAGAAGTGCAGCAAGTGCTTAGGATGGTTGGATTTTGTTATAAAGCAGCTAATTGACTTACGAATCAACATGCCTTTCGTTTCATACTCGTTTCATTGTTAATCGTGCTTTCTATCTTATGTTTGTGAGGACTATAGTGAGTCCGTGTGTCCAATTCTCGGTTTTGTTCTTTGTTTAAACATCGCTTGCATTTACTATATTCTAAGATATATGATAATTTTTAGAGTACTTTATGACTAGGTTGCATTCCACAAAATTGCATACCATGGAATATGTATACCGCAAGATACATAATAAATCTCTTATAATTACGAATCTTTTTCGGTGTATTCATTTTCGAGACTGAATTAAATAAGATTCAATGTATCTAATGCGGGAAAGATGTCTTGACAGTGAATGTTCGAAAGAAAGCTTTTAGTATTGAATGTGTTGGAGTGGGGTTTGGAGCGCCGGCACGACCGACAAAGTTAGTAGACTACCTAGTCCACCAAAACCCGCTATGCTCTTAATTGCACCATACTAGTGACAGTACTGTGTCATTAGCAGTGGTGTCTACTTATCAACCTTCGTCTTGTGATCTCGGGTTTCAAATATCGATTGCTGAAACTAAAAATTATGCTTCATCCATACTGGTTCCTCGGATTTTGGTATTATTTTGTGTACAGGACTTTTAAGGGTAAAAAGGTATATTATGCTTGTACATAAATTTGCTGGTAATTCAAAAGAAAGTGTTTTCTGTTCTGATGTCTCAAGTTAAAACTTATTGGACTAAAAACGTACCTTTTTAATTTTTTGTAATCTTATTTATTATTGGGTGTAATGAAGGCTAAGTACTTTAAAGTTTCTGGCGCCTGGATAAAGTAACTTTTTATATGAAAGGTAAGTTCAATCGCTGAACTATTGAATCCTCCTAAATTGTGATGTCGCTTCTTGTCAGTTCTCAATTTCATGTATACAGTATATTGTTTTTTGTTCTTGCTTTGTGGCAATAACTTTTGCTCGCGTTTTTCTTGTACTACACAATATCTGCTAATGTCATACGTAATCTCTTGGCTTTGCTACTTAATTATGCTATGCGTATGTTTGCCTTGCGTGTTGTCGAATCATATCTTTGCAGAATTTATGGACTTTGCAGGTTTGTTATCGACTTTTCATGAATAGCGTGTCAAATGTAGAGTAATTGTAAACAGGAAGTAGTGTCTAATGTGTGTACACGTAATGACTACCAGCTCTTGGACGCCAAGACTTTCAACACGTATAGATGTCCAAAACTCATCTGAGTCGTCCATGTTTACCAGAGTGTTTGTGAGATGCAATTAGAACTGTAGGTATACTTAAGAGTACTGTACGTTTTGCGTGGTTTCCTGTCGCTGTCGCAGTTTGGACTGACTAGGAATATTTGCTTGTCTCTTGTATCCCGAGAGCTTACCGAGACTGAAGCTTATATTATTGTTTTAAATCACCACCACCAAACTCCCAATATGGTGTGCTTCAAGGCATTGCACCTCGCGTATCATAGACTGCGAGTTCATCAGGGGATGGATAGGATTTTTGAGCACATTTTAATAGGGTCGCTTGTAGGGTCGCTTGTAGGGTCGATTAAAATGAGCGTCTTTTTAGATAAAGCGTTAGATTTCTGAGAGCCATAACGAGGCGACCATTGCATGTTTAGCAACACTGGTTGAATGTGTTGAAAGTTTTACTTTTAGAACTAGGTAGGTCTTATTTTACAGTTTTCGCTTTTCCTGATAGAGGTAGCTGGCGTACCAAATCAGTGTTGGCTCCTTCTTTAGCATAGTGGCTTCTGTATTTGTTTTTTGTCTTCTTTTTAGTATTATATGAACAGTGATTAATTTCATACTGGTTTTGTCCTAATTTCTGAATTTAATAATTATTCCTAACGTAGTTCGTCTTCATCATTCAGTTTCTGTGCCGCAGAAACAGCGAGGTCTCCGACTCAGGGTCTACTGTATTCATCGTAAATTTCTATGGGGAAGGCGCTAAAACGTGTCCGAGTCCTGTAGTTGTGCTTTTGCTGACGTGCTCTGAATGTGGGTTTTGTGTGAACTTAGGTGCAGTATGCGTCCCTACCTGCTTCGTGGGTGCCTCCATCCCAGCAAGGACTGTCTGGCTCCGGGGTGTCGTCCAGTGCTACGCCTTAAGCTGTAGCTGCCCACTCTCCCTCGTCACAGTGGCTGTTACTGACTTCAGTCGCTCATGTGCCTTTCGTCGCCGGTTACTGACTTGTCGCTCTTGTGCCTTAAGTAACGGTGCTTGGAGGCAGAACTGGCAACTAACTTGCTATTAACTGGCACTGGAGGCAGATACTTGACTAAAATGACTGGTGACTTGGCAGTCATCGTGGATTCCTTACGTCATCAGCCGGGAGCAATTTAAATAGCTTATCTCTCAATTGGTGATGTAGGGAGGTACTCGGATCATAGGTGCAATGGGAGTCCTCATTCATGCTACAAAGGACAAGTTAGTTTGGTTGCTTAACAGGAGGGATGTAAACTCTAATGTAACCTACGACTCTCAGCCTTACGATATCCCCGAAACTTGTGCTCAAAATTTGGCAGTGGATTTCTTCAGTTAAGTTGAGTAGATTCTCACTTTATTGCTATGCACTATGAAAATTTTTGCTCTTAGAATTTTACTAACAAGGGTTTACATGTATTCTATTATGCTTCGCTTACGGAAGCTCAATTTATGATTTTAAATAGATTTTAGTGATAATGTACAGATATTTTATCGTCACAAATTTGACAAGTGCCGAACTGAATGTAGCGAATGTACCCCATGTTAATGGGAAAAGTACTTCTTAGTAAGTATGAAAAGTTATTCTACCGGTTTGCTCCAGTAGAAATGAAGACTAAAAAATCAAAATAATTTCAGGAATTATTCGGATGATAAAGGATTCAATACCACATCCGATGCTGGAGAACGAACAATTTATTGGGGGGCGTTTTCAAAATTATTCAGTGTCCTCTCACTTAGACTTCACCAAGGCCTACAATCTTCGGTGAAGTGCTTTAATTTATTAAAAAGAGACTGTTTGTATGTGGGTCAGCCGAACCGATGCGCCGAATATCTAGTCCTGTTAAGATGATCATTTGCATTGTTTACGAACGCAAGGAATTTTGTATTTTGTTTAACGTGAATTTACTGCTAAAGTTAGAATACTTACATGTGTGTCTTTGGCTTTGTTTCATTCACTTAGTTTGAGTGGACATAAACAAATGAGCAGCTACGCACTGTCTCGATTCAGTTTTGACGTTTTGTTCGTTTGCATACAACGAGGAACTTATAATGCATCGAACATCATTCTAGAACGAGACACTCGAGGTTGAAAGACGTTTTTCGTGAGCTAAAATATCAAAATCGACTTGGTTAATATTTAATTTTGGTGAGAAAATTATTTTGGCTTCTTATAGTTGTAACTTAATTATTGACTCATTCCGAGCAGTTTGGCACCAGAATGAACAATCGCCGCATTTTCGGTGTTATTCCAAGACTCCCTTTGTAGTCTGCCCACTGTTCTGTTCAACCAATCCCTCACACACAGTTGAATGAGATTTTGTTTCCTGGTTTAGTTTTTACAACTGCTGGTAGTATGTGAGCAGCTGTTAATTCATTTTTATCCTATGTAATTTTTAATATGTCCATGTTCAGTTTTAAAGTTGAGCGAATTTTTTCGTTTAGGTTATTTCATGCTTGACAGTGTAAGCTTGTTCACGACATAGATTTACTTCTCTATAATCAAATTATGAGACAGCTATTCAGAGAATTTGCCCTTTTTTAAAATATTTAATTATCCGTACACAATGAAAATTTCATGAACGTTGCTGCGAACGATTTCACAAAAAAAAAATGATAGCGCTGCCCTGAAATATGGAGTTGTGAGCGTACGAATCTCTTAATGTAAACATTCGGTCCGTCCTTTTGGCTCTGCTGTCTGTAATTCCTTAGCCAAATGTATTGAGCTGACAAAACTGAAATTATTTCGAGTTGATGACTGGTCATTTTTATGTTCATTTTGACACCATGAACTGAATCACACAACGCTCGTCGTGTATTGGCTGTTCATTCAAGCGAAATATTCTACTAGAACGTTTTACTTGTAGTAGCTGTATACTTTATTATAGTGTATGTTTTCTATGTTACTGCTTTACCTGATTGCATGTTACGCCAGCCATTACATATATCGTGTAGTAAATGCTTTACTTATCTAATCCCCTAAGCTTCCCTCTTGAAAGTCATGATTTTGGTGAGATACTTTCCAGTGCCTTAGGTCTCGTTATGATAAAATCGCCAGCTCCCAAATTGTAACTGCTGTTTTTTTATCGTTATTTATCAGTAATTATTACGATGCTTGTCTTTTCATCTGAATTATTTTTGTGTTTAACATTTTTGCATGCCTGTCTTTATTGTAGTGAAAACTGAAGTTGATATTCAAATAGATACAGGGTGTCTCAAAAAACTGTACTCACACTTTAACTGTCACTAACATGCTGCATTTTGTGTTGCAGGCCTTTTTTGTTTTGAGCATTTGCGAACATGATTCTTCAATTACATTTGTCTTCTGTATTCGAAGATGTTCCATTTTACTCTATGTTCATATATAAAGGTTTTCTCGTCATTCAAAGTGCGAGTACATTTTTTTGAGACACCCTGTATTGTATTGTTCTTATTTGGATTATATTTATGTTCAGTGGTGATTTTGGACGTAAGTATCAAGTGCCGGAGACGTGACCTCGAGTCCGTGTTACTGGAACCCGTGAAATCTGGAATTTATGGGAACATAGTATGCCTGAAAATGTGTAGCTTACAATTCATTCAGCAAGCGACCTAATCGTGTGTTTTCTTCTGAAAAAATGATTGATACTGTGTTCTGGAAAGTGGTCTTTTAACTCAGCAAAACTGCTCTGCTCCGAGACACAAGACGAATGGGATTACATGTTGCAATTACTTATGACCAAAACTGACAACCCTGCACACGATTTTCACCATTAACCTTAGAAGCATTAAGGTGGCTATTTTCTTCGTGTAACCCTTCTGGAAAGTATAAAACTATTTTCCTTAAGGTTTTTTTGTGTTTCTTTCATTGAAATATAAACGAACGAGATAATATATGGCATGCATGTTATTACTCTTATTATTAGTGAAGCATTTACATTCTTCTTTCTCATGGTTTTGTAACGTGAATTGTCATTTGACATGCCATCGTCTGTACGTGTGCACTGTCACAAGGCCGTTGTCGTCGTAGGTATCAGACTTCTGACATGAGTATACTGGTCTTCCGCATTAATTTTACTCGTGGAACAAGCGATCTCTACTGAGAAATGTTCTACTCTGATTTGATACCGCTAGAGTGGAGATCACTTGTGTTTTGCTATGTAATTGAATAGCGTTCAGTCTCTTCGTAACTTGTTCGGCCAGCATACTACTGGATTCGTTCCTGTTGCTCAGTTTCCTCTATTTTTCTAGTCAATGTGCTCTTCGCTGCCCCCAGCGTCATTGTCTAGTTGCATCCTTGTCCTTGATGATGTGACGTGTCTAGTATGAGACTTGGTATTGGATGCGCTCATATCTTAGCGTTGTGATACTCGTACGCGATGGTCCAGCGTGTCTAGATTTCTACGCGACTCTTGCTTGGAGGATCAGTAGTAACTTGTAGTTGGCTATTATCTAGCATTATTAGTGAAGAAGCTTATATTTTTTCCTCTATAATGGCCGAACTACTGTTGCCCTTCTACGCTAGCACTGCTGTCTTCTCATTTTTATTATGAGGGGAGTGAGGCATGCACTTCGAGGTGTATAGTTTGGAGAGCGACTATACTGATGAAATTCGTAAAAATCTAATTAATTAATAAGTAATAGATCAAAACTATTTTAACTCAATAAAGACATTGGTCTAGTACTTGTGGGTTTTTTCTTAGAAGCTTCAATACGATAGATCTACAATTTCTATAAAGTGTAAGTTTTTACGTTAGATATTCCTAAGGATAGATACACTGTAATAATAGCCTATAGTCATTAGATTAAGACCCCACACAGCTATAGATGAACTCGAAAATAAAGTAAAACTCATATGGAGCTAAGACTATAGGAAGGACAGAATAGTTGTGATAGTTAAAACAAGTTCATTTACGGATCATAAACACGCATACCTTTTACTTATTTGAAAGGAGTGTTGCTTTTGATCATAAAAGGGAAATGATTCTGAATGAAGGAAGCGAAATATCGACATTTTAGTCATGACACTTGTGATGTACTTGGTTGTAGTACACTAGTTTTATGACTGCTATTTCCCCTGCATATTTAGAATTTTCAACCTTTGATCAGTCCTCAAAGATTGATTTTTCACTGTGGAGGGCCATGAGATTTTTTTATAAAGGCGTAACGAGAGTTTGCCAAAATAAACTATCGTTAGAACGATGCATGTCCATGAGAAGGACACTGAAGGGAATATTCTTTAGAATGTCATGGGGAATTCTACTCCTGGTGGAGGGAGGTGGGAGTCTCGAGCTTCTTTTAAGGAGGTATGCTTTATAATGGAGATAGTCATCTAGTTAGCGTTCTAGGGAGACATGGCGTGCCAAGGAGATGCCTTGAGCATGTTGTAACTTCTGGAGTGCTGCAACAATCTGTTAAATTGAAGGGTGGACAGCACTAGTGGACTACTTGCATTTTTTCCCACGGGAAAAAATGCAAATAGTCCACTAGTGCTGTCCACCCTTCATATAGTAAACTACTGGATCGTAATCGCCTCTGTCAGCGCTGTGTTAGCGACAGCACGGGAGTGGACTACTTGCATTTTTTCCCGTGGAAAATATTTTATATTTTCCACGGGAAAAAATGCAAGTAGTCCACTAGTGTTGTCCACCCTTCAATTGTAGAACTGCTGGTTCTAAAGTCAGGTAGGCCTTCTTTTCGTATTCTGGTTCTGGTTCTGGTTCTGATTCCAGAGCTTTCTTTTCGTACACTTCGTCTTTTTCTTACTTTTCTTCAGGCTCAAGGTGCCTGAATGTCGAAAATCTCGTATGTATTTTGCTAATCTTCACGATTGCCTAGCGTGTTGTGGTGGCAGCCAACACCTGTTAATATGTTAAAATTAGAATTTTATTTTGTATTATTAGTCAGTAAAGTAACGTATTTTTGTACAATTTTTCAATCCTTATGAGCTACTTACTTCTAGTATCCGCGTCTTGATTTACACTATCTATGAAATTTATTTAGACCGCGCACACATCTACGCTCATACAGAATTACACTCTATTGCAGTGTTACAAAGCACGAAAATGCATTACGATTAAGCTGCGTGCAAATTGAACGTGTTAGAAATCTCATATGATACATAGTGTGTACGCCTGAGACCAGTCGTTGACTGTTCAGTGTTGATCAATTTTCAGTGTTCTTGATGAGGTTAGGTTCAGTATCTTGTTATTGAGTTATTGTTCTTATATTGCATTTGCCGTTCTGTTATGCAATAAGTATACTCTTCTTAAAACTCGTTCCTTTCCCTCGACCTGACTGGAAGTGTGTGGGCATCATTGCGGGAAGCAATAGTGTTTTGGGTGGTTGTAATCGTTTTCGGGTGTTCGTCATTGTACGTTCTGCATAGTTCAACAGGTGAGCATTACGTGTGATGAGTATGCTTTGGAGTAATTTATATGATCTTTTAAAATACGTCCATAAATAATCAAATTAATTTATCTCGATATGCACAAATACAAGAGACGAATACAAGAGAGTTTCATTAAAGTTATGGAGAGAGAGAAAGCGGAAAAAACAAGTTTCTGTTGTCTTAATTTGTATTGTTATAAATTGTTTGTATATATTAATGCGTACAATAGATAAATATTTCCTTTGTGTGTATTTGGAAGCAATTTCAGTTTCAGCTAAATAGTTGATAAGCTGTCGTAGTGTTCCACGGTATGGGTTATGAGAATATTAAGCTCGTAACTCGTTCATATTTGTGTTCTGGCTTACCAACCAGTAACAAATTTATATATGTTCAAAACGGCCTCACTTCATTAGGAGCAACTGAATTAATTCCTTTCATTGCCAGTACAACATGCGTACACGGTGTGATGCTAGGGCAGCACTAGGCTTGCAACCGCTTCTCATGAAGTTGGTGTTCAGCGTACGAGCTTAGGAAGAAGTGTTCTATTGTCTGGCAAACGCACTCGTAATAATTCTTGCAAGTTCTTCAACTCGTGCTGCATGAGCGCTGAAAGCAAGGTGTTGGCAAACAGGAACACTTTTTGAATCTTCAATTTATTTTTCGAAACTGTGTCCTTTTACAAAACGCTTGCTAATTATTCTCCTATGCAAGGATATGACATTTAGGAGGATAGGTACAGTGGAAAGACTTGTCTGGCTCCGCCGACTCTCTGGAAAGTTATTTCATAAATCTTGAGGTTTGATAAATCTTGAACATAAAGCCTATATAGGAGGTTCGATCTAAAGCTATCCAGCCTGCGCATTTATTAATAAATTATAGAATTTATAGCTTCCAACCACCGGGAGTGGTGAATGTTAGAATACTTTCATTTATTTCATTGGAATTGAATGTTACACTTGCACATGTAAAAAAATAACTATGTAATAATTTTTATCTCTGCATAACTTGTACTCACGTCGGATTCTCTCTGCCAGTTGACAACATTGTGGGGAAAATCAATTCCTAGTATGAATAATTTTTGCTGTGTTACTGATTTAGCTTCAACGCTCCGTAGGATCGTTTTATTCTTCAATCAACTGATCATAATTAGTTTACACGAGTAATAATTATTCTCGGTTACTGACCTTAGATGTGCCGTCAGGATCAATATGCGAGTTATGATTATTTTGAGATATTGACGGATGTGCCGTCAGAATCAATATGCGAGTGATGATTATTTTGAGATACTGACGTTGGATGTGCCGTCAGAATCAATATGCGAGTTATGATTATTTTGAGATACTGATGTTGGATGTGCCGTCTGAATCAATATGCGAGTTATGATTATTTTGAGATACGTTGGATGTGCCGTCAGAATCAATATGCGAGTGATGATTATTTTGAGATACTGATGTTGGATGTGCCGTCAGAATCAATATGCGAGTTATGATTATTTTGAGATACTGATGTTGGATGTGCCATCAGGATGAGAATGAGAACACCGGCAACGGGTCCACGTTCAGAGACGTGTTCAGGAAGCTGCGTACGCTCATGCCCTTCATGTGGCCTAAGAACAACCTGCTGCTTCAGCTGGACGTGCTCCTCTGCCTCGCGCTGCTGCTTGTGGGGCGTGTCACAAATGTCCTCGTACCGCTCTATAACAAGAAAATTGGTGGGTGCTCAGTTACTCCTCCCTACAATCAGCCTATGATTTCGTCAAATTGTCGTAGGTTGGTCTATCAACTCGTGATCAGTGAGTGCCCCTACGATCAATCTGTGTTATGTTATAGATTGATCTATCAATTCTTTTGATCGGTGGACTATGGTTGTTCACCATAGTCCTATGGTTGGGCTGACCATAGTCTGGTCAGTTTTCAAGGGACTTTGGGATCGGTAAAAACAAAACTGATTATTTGGCCAATAGAAAATTATTTTTAATCAAATCAAGCTTAGAAATTTTCCTTAAACTCTAAAAGAACCATTACAGATTGTTTTAGGAGTGGAGTTAGGCGTTGTAATAAAATCAGTGATACGCTTCCAGTCTAAATTCTAATTGTTTATTTTTATTAAACAGCCAGCCATGTTTATTTTTTAAGTGTTAAAGTAGTCTAAATTACTAAGATTGATATAATTTTCTCATTATTCGTACCAGTTGACTTCTGCCGGTTTCTTCTTATGCTCTTTTATATTATGCATAAATTGATTTGGTGTTTTAGAAGATGCATTGAAAAGAAATAGATTTCATAAATCTTTAGTTTTCTAAGACCACTTACAGTTTAGGAGGCTCTTTATCTTAAGAACCTTGTTTACTTGTGCATCACCAAAAATTCGATTGTTTTTCCGTTGATCACTCCAACTAACACGGAAAAAATGATAGATTTCGTACATGTACTCAAGTCAAATTCTAAATCTTGTCCAATGAGTCACAGTGACCTGAAAGAGATTCAATAAATCGTGCATTTTTACATCAGTCGACAGCTTGGGAGGGGATGGTTCCCCGGCGTCGTTTTGTTGGAACTTGGTTCTCATCTACGCCAGCCTCAAGTTCCTGACGGGGGGTGGCATTGGCAGCATGGGCCTCCTGAACAACCTGCGCAGCTTGGCCTGGATACCCATTCAGCAGTACACGTCCAGGGAGGTGCAACTCTCTCTCTTCACTCACCTGCACAGTCTGTCCCTACGCTGGCATCTGGGTAGGAAAACGGGCGAGGTGCTGCGAGTCATGGATCGTGGCACCCAGTCCATCAACTCCCTGCTCAACTCAATTGTGTTCAGGTGCTTTATTTTGATGGCTTGGTTATCTTGTGGTCTTCAGGTGCTTCTTTTGTTGGCTTGGTTCTCTTGTGGTCTTCAGGTGCTTGTTTTACAGGCTTAGTCAATATCTTGTGGTCTTCAGGGGCTTGTTTTACAGGCTTAGTCAATATCTTGTGGTCTTCAGGTGCTTGTTTTACAGGCTTAGTCAATATCTTGTGGTCGTCTTCAGGTGACTGTTTTACAGGCTTAGTTAATATCTTGTGGTCTTCAGGTGCTTGTTTTACAGGTTTAGTCAATTTCATGTGTCGCCATCAAGCTGCTCGTAGTCAAATTGACCTTCTTTCTTGCGTGCTTGTCATCAGATGCTCCCCGCCGTCTGTAATACTTTTCTTTATACCAATTATCGATTTCTTTTTGTTGACAGATAGTGATGTTGGCGATCGCTATTTCAACTGCATAATTAGTTGCTGTTTGCAGAATAAAATTATTTTCCACTGACGTAACAACTCAATTTCTTGTTAACTGCTGGTACTCGTTATAAAAATTGTTAAAAGTATCGCAAGACTTTTTGTTAATGATGTATCTGTAAAGTTCTGCAAATCTGACATAATGTTTTGTTTTCTCTCTTGCGCAGCATAGCGCCTACCATCATTGACCTGCTGGTGGCAATCGTTTACTTCACGACCGTGTTCAACTACATCTTTGGGCTCATCGTCTTCCTTACGATGACGCTTTACCTCGGTGCGTTCACTGGCCAATGCAGCTACGAACTCCAACAATGTTTACTTATTGAGCTCTCTAACTTAACCAACTTAAACAGTTCATTTTTTTCACTCGCAAGTGATGTACAGGGTGTCCCTAAAGTCTCTTATAAGTCTCTCCAGCACCTCTTTTACAAGAAGGATCCCTGAAACACAGATGCAAAATATGATTAAAAACTTTAAAAACACTGAATACAATATAACGAATCTAAATAAAATATCTTATCAATTGCATTTGTAATAAATTTTTGAAATAGTAAAGAGACTTTATGGATGCCCTGTATATTATTAAAGAGAAATTTTCTGGTAAAATGAGAGATTTATGGCTCTAAGGAACGTAAAAAGAGTTCTCTCAGCTTTATTACTAGAAATCTAATAGTTTTGTGGATCTTTGCTGAAAAGATTGTCGGAAATATTTCCGCCTGAAATATGGTCAAGTTGATTTTTTTGTTTGGCTATGCATGACGTAATACAAATATTGCTAAATTTCCTTCGAATATTTGGCAGTAAGAAGCTGTACACAAACGAGACAATTATATACACCTGTACAATTTTCTCAGACCAAGATTTAATTGAAGAGCCAGAGCGTTCATGCAACCACCAAAGTCTTTCCCACAACTCTGTCAATTTTTGTATCGGAGAACAGTGAACTAAGCGCTAGAATAATGGGATAAAAAATGACATAAACTATCGTTTTATTTAAACTTGTAGATAATCTCTGGTCTAATCCTAATCCTTTATCATCATTACGAATGATACAAAAACTTGTTACATAAATCTGAACTTCCTATATTTTTTATGCAGGTGCATTGGTACTTCATTTTAGTGTAGTGTCATGTTACAGGTGGTACAAAAGCGCAGTTCTATCATCTTGGGCTGAATTTGCAGAGTTGAAACTCGTATAATTTGTTATTGAAATATGTCAGCAAGACAGATGACATTGCTTTTAAACCAACCTGCAGATAAAGTGGAAGATGAATGAATTATTTATTGTGGGAAGATAATAAATTATTTTATTATTTTGAAATGGTGGATTATTATTTATTGTTTGGAATTATTAAAAATGGTTGGAAGGAAACGCACATTTCTAGGAATGTATTCTAATGGTAATTTACGAACAAACTCTGATTGCTCAGAAAGTTGAGAAATGTCTAGATAAATGTCCTTTTTTTAACACCTAGATCTTCCGATCAATTGCAGTTAACAACAGTTCAAGTGATCTACTGTATTTTGTAACTTTCTACTGGAAATTCTACACGAATTTAACAAATATCCATAACTTGCTGTCTTTGAATTTTTTACTAAACGTCCTAATTCTTGAGTTATAAGTTTTTATGACGAACCTGTCCTCAGTGGTGACCATCATGGTAACGGAGTGGAGGACAAAATATCGCCGGTCCATGAACCTTGCTGACAACGAGCAGCGCACCAAGGCTGTGGACTCTCTCCTTAACTTTGAGACCGTTAAATATTACGGAGCTGAGCCTTACGAAGTCAATCGATACAAAACAGCCATTCTCGACTACCAGGTCAGGAAACAGTTGTTATGAAATTCAAATATATAGAAACTGTGCCCTGACGACTACTTTACTGACAAACTCAAATGCTGTAATACCATTTTTTTTTATAAAAGTAAACAAATTTTTCCAAGTTTCAGGGTTTTAATTCTTCTTCGTCATTTTGATAGTAGTGAAAAACAGCTATTCATTTAAACTTTACCTTGAAAACAAATGAGCTATCAAGCTTGTGTATTGCATAGAAGCTGTACCCGTTTGCTCTATGTTCTGATTGATCGTGTTGCAAGTTTGTTGATTGACCGACGCGCTTGTGCGAATTCTACTCTTAGACAATTGTGAACGCTAAATGTTTTATAGGTTTACTTTGCATCTCTTCTCACATTCTCAGTGTACATCAATTGGTAAACCTCATAACGTTAAAAAGGATTAAGACCATTTCGATATTCTTCAATCATTTTTACAGAACTGCTTTTTCTGATGTTCATTTTCTCGCACGTAAGTGAACTTTATGATAATTAAAAAAAATGTGTTGAACGTGAATATCCAATGCTCTATAATCCTATTTCCTTTCACTCGATTTGCAGGTGGAGGAACTCAAGTCGAACATGAGTTTGGCGCTACTGAACAGTTTGCAGAATGTGGTAATCAACGCAGGGTTTTTAGCGGGGTCATTACTGTGCGTGTACTACGTCGCTGCGGGTAACTACGGCTACACGGTGGGCGACTACGTGCTCTTTGCCTCGTACATCATCCAGCTCTACACTCCGCTCAACTGGTTCGGCACTTACTACAGAATGATCCAGCAGAACTTCATCGACATGGAAAACATGTTTGATCTCATGAAAGAAAAGCAAGAAGTCGTTGACAGCGTAAGTTCAGATTAGTGACGATTATGGTGTCATAAAAATTTTCTTTTCTTTTGTATGTTGTACACTGAGTTACGCATGAAGTAGAGCTGCCTGCAATCGGGGTGCTGAAATAAATTTTCCTCAAAAGTAGTCTGAATGTTGAGCCCTTATCCAAGATTTTTATTCGACTTCCGATCCCATATCACCAATTATTAATGCAGGAATCTACAGGACTTTTGCTGTGCAATCGTCCATTAATTGAAGGGTGGAAAGCACTAGTGGACTACTTGCATTTTTTCCCACCGGAGAAAATGCAAGTTGTCCACTAGTGCTGTCCACCCTTCATATAGTAAACTACTGGATCGTAATCGCCTCTGTCAGCGCTGTGTTAGCGACAGCACGGGAGTGGACTACTTGCATTTTTTCCCGTGGAAAATATATGATATTTACCATGGGAAAAAATGCAAGTAGTCCACTAGTGCTTTCCACCCTTCAATTTTTGTTCTTCGTTTTCCGTCATCTTCATTTTTATTTGTTTCTTTCTCATGCTTTCAATTTTATCCTATTTTTTTGCTTTCTGTTTTCTATTTTGTTTCTCACTTCTTATTTTTTCATTTTCTTTTTTCTTTTGCTCTTTTATGTCAGTGCCTTGCTTCAATTTCTCTGCTTTTTTGTAAGTTTCTTTTTCGCATATTTTCCATGTACTTTTTAATTTTATTTCTTCTTGTTCAGATTTTATATAGTTTACTTATTTTAATTTTTACCTTGTCATTATTTCCTTCTAATTGCTTTTTAGTTGTATTTTTTCTCAATATTTCTTCATTTTAATACCTTTCCTTTCTTCTTTCATTGTGTTTATTTTATTCATTTATTTTTTGTTTCAAAATTTGTCTTCTAATTTATTGCTTCCTTCCAATGTATTTTTTTATCGTTTCTCATTTCTACGTTTCTTTTTTCCCTCTATGGGATCTTTCTTCTGTATCATAAGGCAAGATGACTCACTTGGAAGCAACGTCTAGATTGAGTATTTGGTGCTGTGAGCTTTATTCATCTATTTCTCATCTCTGAGACTCTCACTGACACTGCTAAGACTCTTTCAGTGGCACTTTCTTTCCTGAAATTTATTAACACTTCTACGTTATTGCACGCTGCTGTAACATTGTCCAGTGACATGAGAAACATGATAGTATAGCATGATGATTTTGTCGTATCTGTTGCAGCCTAAGGCAATTGAGCTGCAGGCGCCGCAAGGCCGCATCGAGTTTCGCAGTGTGTCCTTCCACTACAAGCCTGAGAAGGCAATCCTTCGCGATGTCTCCTTCGTAGTCGAGCCTGGCAAGACCCTCGCTATTGTGAGTGTAGAATACCTTGAAAGCTGAGCGCTGATGTTACTTTTCACTCAGCTTCAAACTAAGTTTTGATATAACGCTACGTCAGAATTAAACTTTGGAGCTATTGTCATGGTTGGTAATTTCGAACAAATGAATTGCTTTCTGCGGATGGATATTTGTGTTTTTTTCCGCGGTAACCGATGTATTTCAGATGCGGATGTCGAAGTAACCTTAATAATTAAGTGTAACGTCAAATATTTGATCATTTTGTGAAAGTTTTCACTATATGTATTCTTGGAGTGTGATGACCTTATGTATGAGAGACCATTGTATTTAATAGATGGGTGAAATAAAAGTACTCAATAAATGATAGCCTGAATGCACAGTTGAAATATACAATTTAGATTTTCATTTTTTTTAAAGAGCTATATGAAAAAGAGCATAAAAAGTAACCAACACATTAAGGGTGCACTTAATTAAACATTCTACGACAGCTCACCACTTTCGAATGACTGTATTGAGGTCGATTACCAAGTCTGCTGTGAACCTTGCAGGTTGGAAGCACGGGTGAAGGCAAGAGCACCATCATAAGGCTGGTGTTCAGGTTCTATGACGTGGTGGAAGGCAGTGTGCTCATTGACGATCACGACGTGCGGGAGTACACTCAGCAGAGCCTGAGGGAAAGCATTGGGGTCGTACCACAGGACACCGTGCTTTTCAATGACTCAATTAAGTAAGCAAGTGCTTTTCTTGGGACTAACAGTAAATTTACCTGCTGAGGTGTCCTTATTACAGAACGTATACTTAAATTACGCCAGTCTAATTATGTCGTAATGTCGTAGTAACAAGAGAAATATTTTACAGTTTCATTCGCTGTTACGAGTGCTTTTGAGCACCGGTCTGTACTGCCTATAATGAAAATGACTGTGTGAACACTGTTTTTGTATCATCTTTAGCTTGACTTCTATTAATCGTTCACTAAAGTCTTATAGGGTTCAAATGGGGGTTGCTAGGTCATCTCGACACATATCGTTTGATCTTTTACGCTAGAATCATTCATCCAAGGTTTTGAATATTGAGATTGATACTCTTCATTGTATTTTTTAATAACTGGGACTTTTTTCCTGGACGGTGGCTAGTAATCCAGTTTCCGTTCCAAAATCTCATAAAGCAGCTCAAAGTAAAATTTTCTGTGACATTTTGTGAGGACCAACCATTGCATGTCTTCGGATTGCAGCGCACATCAACTCTGGTTACATCTTTTCAGTAACCAACCTCATGATCATCTATGAAATCCATACAAGAAACCGTAGCGCTCGGTAAAAATGATAGTGGAGAATTCTGTTCTCTTATCCTTGCTAATTTATTCATTTTAAGTGTTGTATTAAACTGGTATTGTTTTTGAGGAAACAGTATTATATAAAGGAATGCCAAACGTTATTGCTGGAGGTTGTGTGTAGTTGTGGGACACTAACGCGAGTCGCTCAAAAGTGAGTCGTTTGTTAGGTCAGACTTCACATGCGAGTTTATTGTGGATTTGTTTTAATATATCGTTAGCTGATTTTAGTTTGCTGTTTATTATTATTAGTATTTTATAACGAGGTTTACTTCTCACAGTTATTAAATTGAGTATTTCATACCTGATGTACGATAAAGTTACGAGTACGTCACATCCTCCCCTGTATCTGAGCTCCTGCGCACCCGCAGGTACAACATAAAGTACGGCAAGTTCGTGTCGTCAGAGGAGGAAGTTGAAAACGCTGCGCGTTACGCTGACATTCACGACAAAATCCTCAACTTCCCTGAGCAATATAACACGAAGGTAGGCATCCTCATAACCACGTACAATTTCATCTAGATTTTTCTGGCCAGAGGATATAAGCTGGCCGTTGAATAGTAACGTATGTTTAAGTTCGGTATTGGAGAGTTCTACAGTATTCATAGTCTGTTATAAGTGGAACGAATCTCAGCGGAGTATTTTCCCCAGTTTGCTGGGGCACGTAATAAGCCATTAGGAAGTCAGATGTTGTTCGTCATGAGCAGCTGATTTCAGTTTTATGTAGTTTGACATGCTCTGTGTTTTTTCATCCTACTTTTCTTCATGCTCTCGTAGGCGACTTCTCACTCAAATTCCTCTGCTTTTGTTCCGTGTTTAATTCTAGCTTATGCGGTATGCTTTTGTTCTGTGTTTCATTCTAGCCTATACGTTGCATTATATTTTTATTACGTTAGTGTGAAAGTAGTGCAATTCAAAGAGGAATACATGAGCAATTCCAGTCAAGAAGGGAAGGGTTTATGGAATCATATTTATGCAGGGCCTAGAAGAATTGAGTGTAGAATATGGGAGTAGGGTTAATTCGCTGTTTAAAGAAAGAAACATTGTTATCGGACCTCAGGAGGTCCGAGTTATCTATCTTGAAACCTTGGTACGTTAACTTGAAACCTTGGTACGTTAACTTCTAAAGTATATAGTACGCATACAGTGGGTTTTCAATGCTTAACGCTAACATCTTAAGACTAGGGAGGAGGCTCGCAGCTACTGTTTCTGACCTTCTGTGTTATGAGCTGGAAGTTTTTTGGGAATAGTAAGTTAGTGAGTCAGTCTTTCTGGTGTCCTGCATCGCAAGTGAGATGAATTCAGGTGCTGCGTAGCGATTCGAACCTGGGACTTTTGTAGCACAAGCACAGGTTGGTTAAGCACTCGACTACAGTGAAGACATTTTACATGATGTATTATTTTAAAATTGTAGACAAGTGGCTTGAGCCTGTAGATAACAAAATAATAATTTGTAAAATCACTCAAATTTGATGCATCGCTAGGTTCTTTGATATGCATTACAGGTACAATTTGAAAATAGGTTTGTCAACCAGTGTTCCGTACTGAGCTGTAGTAAAAGACGACACGTCCAAGTTGGTACTCGATTGTATTGAGTATAATTTGGATTATAAGGAGCTTAAACGAACTAAAAGCTAACACGAAGGACAATGGTAGTGTAACTCCTGTCATCTGCATCCTCTCTTTGCTTCCTCGATGACGATAAGTTTGACTTCCCGACTGAAGACCGAGGATCTAAGATTTGATTTCTCATGCTACAGGCTAGTTTCATATGAAACATAATTCAGGAGTTAGGCTACAGTTCCTGTATTATGTTTTGTGACTGGAAAGAGACGAGGAGGCTGGGAATTTTCCCTCTGTGTGAATTTATCCCGCCAACTGTCTTTTAATATCATTTCTCCCACACTTTTGGAAGTGTGACCTCTCACACCTGTTTTTTCTTTCAACCTGATCTAATTTGTATAACTTTTTCCCTCGACAAAATTCATTCATTATCATTTTTTGATTCCGGTACAACTTGTCTTATTTTTCTTGTCTCCAAAGCTTCAACAATTTTTTCATCTTTTACTTATGTCATTCCTTCATACGAATGTTGCTCCTATTGTTTTCATCGACCTAGTAGCCCCTTCTCTCGGGCCAGGATCAGACTGGAATTCTCGTAGATCTTGCAGAGTTTTCAGGACTTCTGATATCAGTTCTTCCTCAAGATCAGTACGGTAGTTCGTTATCCGGTAAATTCATAGTTACGGTGACTATTTTCATGTCTGTAGGGGTGACTTTCGACGTGCTGGAACGCATATCCTATTATTCCATGTTATAATGAGTTTGGCGTATGGTAATTTCGATTTGTGGTAAGGTTTTCATCAACGCACATGTACCGTATTACGAGGCCTTACATAATAATGACGATAATGTCAATGATGCCACAGAGTTCATCAGTCGTGCAACTACAGGTGATGTGCCCAGACTGCCATCATTACGTAGCGTGCGAGTCCCTTATGTCCTCAGGTCGGAGAGCGCGGGCTGAAGTTGTCTGGTGGAGAGAAGCAGCGTGTGGCCATCGCGCGCACCATCCTTAAGTCGCCCACGTTCCTCCTGCTCGATGAAGCAACCAGCGCCCTCGACACTAAGACTGAGCGAAATATTCAGGTTCGAGGCCGAGTTCACTCTCAAGCTCGAGCTTTGTTTTTGATTTTTTCTCTTAATTTAAGTAAGTAGCTGACCATGTAGCTGATCTTATTCTTTAGTTGGGCCTAAGTAAATCGCGCACGAAAAATTCTCGCTTCGCTCTACGATACCAGCGTGAGAATTTGTGAATACGTGAAATTTTAAATTAGACAACCACTACAGAAATTGAGATAGTCAGTATTAAAATTAGAGTAATAATTTTGGTAGAGTTAATGTTAGAATTCAATAATGATCTAACACAATATTTTAAATTGATCAACCATTATAATTTGGCACCCAAAACTACACTAGGATTTAAGAATGTTGATAATTGAAAATTAGAGAAAAAAATGAAAATTCGTGTCGATTATTAACTGTGACTAAACATGGATGGTATGAAATTAGAAGAAAAAGTAAGGGTTGATGTCTGTTACTTTTCTATCGAAGGAGACGCCAGATTGGGGAAATCTTCATATACCCGCTTTGTCAATTTTCACTGTGCACATTTGCTTGACGATTTCGTCTGCACGTGACCCTACGTAAACAATACGGCATTGAGCGTGATTCACAGATCGAAATTTGATTCAAGTTAATAGCTTCGAAGCTGCACAAACTTCGTCTATTTGCCGCTGTAGCTAAATCTTCTGACGTTGAAAGTTTAATTTGAAACTTAAAGAGAAGTATTTTTACACATGTTTGTGTTATACCTGATCATGGGCTTGATAATGAGAAATTAGGAACCTGGTGTTCGTACATTCAAGTTAACTGAGAACTTGGGGGGCAACATATACGAAGAATGGGTAGGGAGAAGGGAGAGTTGAAAACGGGCACTGACCAGCGTACAGAAACTGAGTGAAAAAGGTTTAAATAATTTGTAATTTTTTCTTTCATTTAACTCTTTCAGGCTAATACTTTTGATGGAAAAAAAATTAAACATGTTCAAAAATTTATTTATAGTGAAATTATGTATTCTCTTACACTTATGAATACGTAGTACAATTTTTAAGCTGCTGAGCCGCGCAGGAACTCAATTTAAAAAGTGGTATGCTTTCTGTACCACCAAGCATCAAACATGACCTCTTCGGAGGTATGAAATGTGTACCACCAGACTTGAAAGGGTTAACAGCGTCAGGCAGCACTGGAAAATAGGAAGTCTGTTTAGGCAAGAGATTGAAATGACTGCTGTACTGTACGTGGAATGGCTTCGAGAACTTGATAAAAAGAAAATGTTGGAGGGGGGAAGGGTTAAAAAATTAGTTTTTGTATGAATACTCTGAAACTATGAATATGGAGAACGGAACGCATTAGTTTTCTGTAGTGAAAAAGTGATACACGGATCATCGCCTCCATTGGCACATGATACGGTCTATTACTAATAATATGTATTCAATTTTTTTGGTTCGATTTATTTCGGTTATCTGACCGCTCCTGTCTTATATGAAACCGTGACTTTGTTTTCAAGTATTTCATCTTGTGTCATCTTATCGTACTTGATTGCAGAGTGCTTTGCATACAGTGTGCCAGGGCAGGACGGTGATCGTAGTGGCTCACAGGTTGTCAACCATCATCAACGCTGACTCTATCCTCGTACTCAAAGAGGGCAGTGTGGCCGAGCAGGGCAGGTGAGACGTCGGTCAGACCCACATGTTGTAAATGCGTTAAAATTCATATATAATACATATTGTAAAAGAATTTTTATAATAATTTGATTTAGGATCAAAGAGCAAATAAAACTTTTTTCTGAAAATTCTGCTAATTGGTTTTGAAAACTATCGTTTTAAGGAGCACTTAATATTTTCCTCGACCGGTTATATTTTTCTCAATTTGGGGCTATTCGTTCGAAATGATATGAAGCACCATCGACAGAATGTTACGTTACTTGCTGTTACTTTTTGTATATAATTTAGATATTGTATAGATAGAACTCCTTACCACACTAGCAAGTAAGACACATACTAATAGATGAATTTAATGTTGCCCAGTCACGATGAGCTGATCGCCATGAACGGTGCGTATGCAGAAATGTGGCGCCAGCAGCTTGAAGCCAACAACAGCGTTTCCTTAGAGACGGACAGCTTACCTCTGGTGGCCGTCAGTACGTCTGGTGACACCGCGGCTTGTGTGAGCAGTCAGTTACCCAGCACTAATGAAGGTGGGGCTCCTAGTCATGAGGTCGAGGGGAAAGAACGAGGTAGTGGCAAACATTCTAATGCCACGGATCCCGTGTAACCACTCGTGTTTCTATCTGGTTGTAGGCTACCGTAGTGGAAATCTTCTTCCCTTTAAATATATCTACCTTTGATTGTCATCAAATGATATGGAAGTATATAGATCATATCTCTCAATTGCACTCAACAAGCTATCAGTGGTACAAGATATTTCCATCTCATTGGAAAATCTTTGCTAAATTAAAATATATATAAAATTTATACCATACTGCTGGATCCTATCCTCGATGACCAAATTTCGAAGAAAGTTCTGCAATAAAAATGAACTAAATACGCACTAAACAATATTTCAAAGATAAACTTGTGATACATTAAATGGAAAGATGCGATTCAAACTCGTGTTTGTCTATTTGTGGTCTCTGATTCATTAGGTGAATCGCGATCTGCGCTTCAAAATGCTGAATGTAAGGGCATTTACTTTGTTCAAAATACGAATTAATTTATTTTTGAAATATTTAATATATAACAGGCGATGAGTAGTCTATTTTTGCTTTAATGACATCGCATACCATTTAGGCTATAATCAATTTTTGATCTTAAAGCTGAGTTTTATGTTATAATAAAATGCCGTAGTAGGTGATGGCAATTAAATAAATTTGAGGTTAGTGGTAAGTACGTCAAGTTACGAACCTGAGGAACTGCTAACCATACGGTCACAAAAAAAAACTTATCCAGCTTTGTTATCTACTTCCATGTTTTGCATTTAATCGAAAGAAAGCTTTCGAAATTATGAATCTTGGAAGCATGTTTTGTGCTTAAATAGTTCACTTTAAGAACATAAACGAACAAATATTTTTGACCGAACTCTGCATGCTCACAACTGCTCTGCGTTCGAACACAATTATGATTGTTCGCTAACCTCAGCGTCCGTTCTGTGTATGAGAATAGTCTCGAGTACCTTTAAATTAGTGTTGGATTCCGCAATCTATTTAGAGAGCATGAACAAATTTACATTACGCTCAATGAAATAGAACTGTTCAGCGTTAAGTGTACATCATTTTACTTCTAACTCATGAAATGATTTTTCTATTAAGAAATTTACTCACGAATTAGTGTAATAGCATTTTACGGAAGTTTGTATATTGTGTTCAGGTTGAGCGAGGTTAGAGTTTAATAAAAAGGCCTGCATTGCGACTGGCACAATGCTCGTAAATGACTTCATATTTGTGCTTTGTCATGGAGGTTTTAGAAGTGTAGGTGCCCGTCTATTCTTACTATTGTGTAGGTTATGTATCTATGTACATATATATTTAAACAGGCTGAGAACATCTTATAGTTAGATGTACCTGCCTAAGCAGCTTGTGCGTTTCAGAAGACAGGTGTCGGTACTTTTTTATTTCGAGATGATACTCATGATTGTGTACAGTATTCATGGGGTATTCTAATTTATTTTCATTGAGTCTTTTTTAAGGCAAATTTGGTAGTAGTAACATCTTTTCTCCATGCCACTACTTTTGGGGATGCATTCAAACTGGTTCCCTCATCCTTCAACTAATCTACGGACTGCGGGGAAGTTCAGGTAACAAGTGACTATCTTATTTCTTCTTTCGAGATAAGTTTTAACTACCTGTATAGTTTCGTCATCGATCTCTTTAATTCTGTCACGTGCGCTAATGCTCATTTAATGTAATTATATGCTAAAAAGGGAAGCCATAAGTTAATAGAAGCTTCTTAATGCTACGAGCATTTACGCACCCATTTCCAGGTGTCAATACTGAAAAACTTTCAGAAAATACTGTGGCAAGTATCCCGAAGTGCAACTTTAATGTTAAATTTAGCAATGCATTTCCTTGTTTTAACTTTCTTTTTATAGTCCTAACCAGAACGTCTAGTGTCAATGTCGAACAAACTATTGGTTAACGATGGAGGTATCGGGTGCAACTTTCTTCCATCCATGTTCAGGACGTGAACTCATCGTCCCAAGAGATAGGGAGACTCGGGAGACTAATACTAATTGTTTTATGATCGCTGCCCAGAACAGACTTTCTGCTGACGCTCTCTCGATACATCTGTTTAGGTTGAGGCTGGACAAAGAACACAACTCGTAAGTTCAAGACATTATGTTACTCATAGTCATAAAATCCTGTGATTGGTTGTGATGTTTGAATAAACTGTGGTTAACAAGCCCGTTTTCTGTTTTGTGGGCACTTTACTTAGAATCTGTAAATCTGAATAATAACCTTAGTAAGCATATATAATTTAATTTTTTTCAACGTATCTTAAAGATGAAATCACTGAATTAGCCATGCATTTCACTCAGACAACCATAAAAATTCAACGTGCGCACCCAACATGAGAGTACCTAACGAATGGTTCAGTGCAGAAGATGCTAAGTAAGCACCAAATGTCTACTAATATTTTCCGAATTTTTTCTTTGACTCTCGCATTTATATATGTGTATGTATGCATTTTAATGTACTCATTTTTTCATTAATATGAAGAGGTTAGACGTTTTCAAATGTCTGAATTATCGAAACAATTAGATAATTAATCTAATTGTTTCGATTATTCAGACATTTGAAAACATCTGACCCCTTTATATTTATGAAAAAATGAGTACCTTAAAATGCTTACATACACATATAAATCTTTGTCCAAAAAAAGGAAAATATTATGTATATATTAGTATGTATTTATTTTAGGATACTCATTTTTTCATAAATACTCGTATAAAAGGGTTAGACGTTATCAGATGTCTGAATTATCGAAACAATTAGATAATCCAATTGTTTCGATAACTCAGACATTTGAAAACGTCTAACCCCTTTATATTTATGAAAAAATGAGTACCTTAAAATGCTTACATATACATACATAAATGTGAGTCAAAAAAACAAAACCTGAAAATATTAATTTCAGTGAATAATATAGAAGCATTTAAGGGTACTCATTTTTTCATAAATATAAAGGGGCTAGATGTGTGAATTATCGAAACAATTAAATAATTAATCAAATTGTTTCGATAATTCAGACATTTGAAAACATCTAACCCCTTCATATTCATGAAAAAAATGAGTACCTTAAAATGCTTACATACACATACAAAAATGCGAGTAAAAAAAACTCTTAAAATATTATGTATGCATTTTAAGGTACTCATTTTTTCATAAATATCAAGGGGTTAGATGTTTAATTATCGAAACAATTAGATAATTAATCAAATTGTTTCGATAATTCAGACATTTGAAAACGTCTAACCCCTTTATATTTATGAAAAAATGAGTACCCTAAAATGCATACATACACATGCATAAATGTGAGAGTCAAAGAAAAAACTTTTGGTCAAACCATTGGTCAGCGCTGTTCGAATGATTGTCTAATCACTTTAGTAACTCAAGACACTTCATCTGTCTTAAACCATAATAATGCCTAGGTATTTTGCTCGTATTTCTCACTTCTTGGTCACATATGTGTATGCATTTTATATGTATAGATTACCTGCAGAAACAAAACATTTGAACAGATGAATACTTCAACAAATGGCTTTTTTGCCTCAATGATAACAATGCCTCACTAACTTATTGACTATACGGCAACCAAAAGCGCCTCCGTTGACGAAATCTTTAAGAATTTAAAGAGCAAGAATCCGTAACTTAATGTAGCTGCACGTTCAATAAAATTTTTGGTCCTTTTTCTAAAGTGTGAGACGTCTATTCATACATGAAATGATCTCCGTGAAAGGTTATCAGGACATTCTGTCATGCATCGGAACTCTCGCCCAACACTCACTTCGCGTCAATAGCCCAGTTTCCGTTCTCTAGCGACAAGCTATCTTGTGAATACATTTTTTGTGAACAAAGTGCTCTTTAGGAGAGAAGAGACGGAACTTCACTGTTGCTTCACAACACATAGCAAGCAGTAGTAAATAATAGTGTGAGGGCTTGCATGTAACACGAATATGTTGGAATCGCAAACAAATGTAAAAGAATCGCAAAATAATTGGCCAAAAACCTAGAGCATCGTACCAGAGAAACATGGAAATAATGATTTTTAAATACAATAACGGAAAAATTTACACGAACAGAGCCGTTTTGTGTTGCCTACAACCATTACCCGAACTGTATACAAAGTTTTACGACATTAATATGTTGAAAACGCAAACAAATACTTTAGAATAGCAGAATAATTGCCAAAAATTCACAGCATCCCACAACCGAAATAAATGAAAACTGTCATTTCAAGATAAGAAAACGCAACAATTTACACGAACAGAGTCGTTTCATGTTGCCTGAACTGCACACCAAGTTTCACGACATCAATACGTTGAAAACGGAAACAAATACCGAAGAATCGAAGAATAATTGACAAAAATCCATATTTAGCATCCCACAACAAAATAAAAATAAAAATTATCCATTTTCCTTTCGATACAACAACGCAACAATTCACACGAAAAGAATCGTTTTATGTTGCCTACAATTGTTGCCTGAACAGTATACCAAGTTTCACAACATTAAAATGTTGCGAACGCAAACAAATACCGAAGAATAGCAGAATAATTGTCATAAATCCATAGCATCCCACAACCGAAATAAATCGAAATTGTCATTTATAGATACATTAACGCAACAATTTACACGAACAGAGTAGTTTTATGTTGCCTACAATCGTCACCTGAACTGTAAACCAAGTCTCATGACTTTCTAAGACATTGACCGAAAAACAAAATTTTATCAGGGGATACCCTTTGCATTTTTTATAGAAATATGAAAAAAATTAAATCAATAACTATCACAACAGTTCGGTGTATAAGCATGCATGGAGCACGAATATGTTGAAAACTCAAACAAATACCAAATAATAGTACAATAATTGCTAAAAATCCATAGCATCCCACAATAAAAAATATATGAAAATTGTCATTTTTAGATACAATAACGAAACAATTTCCACGAACAGAGCCGTTTTATGTTGCCTACAATCATCGCCTGAACTGCATGCCAAGTTTCATTACATTCTGAGACATTGACCAAAAAACTCAAAAAATTTCATCAGGGGATACCCTTTGCATTTTTTACAGAAACAAGAAAAAATTAAATAACTATCACAATAGTTCGGTGTATAAGCATGCATGAAGCACGAATATGTTGAAAACGCAAACCAATACCAAATAATAGTAGAATAATTGCTAAAAATCCATAGCATCCCACAATAAAAAATATGTCTGGAAATTGCCATTTTTAAATAAAGTAACGCAACAATTTACACGAACAGAGCCGTTTTATGTTGCCTACAATCGTTGCCTGAACTGTATACCAAGTTTCATGACATTCTGTGACATTGACCGAAAAACCCGAAAAATTTCGTCAGGGGAGACTCGTTACTTTTCTACAAATATCGAAAAAATTCAAAATCAGTAACTTTCCTAATACTTGGTCAATTCACAAATAATATCAAAAACAGCTCTCGAACGTGAAACTTGGCAATAAATAATGAGAAACAAAAATGAAACAAGGAGCAGAAGGTGGCTGGAGCGATGCAAGTGCCGCTACAACAATCAGAATGATGAAGAAATTGAGGAAACGGAATTCAGCCTTCATGACATTAATAGACATTAATCATTGATGACATCGATGCGAGTAAACAACGTAGAGTGAAGATCACAGACACCACTACGTTTTTGCTTTTCAAAGTACAGATATCTTTTTGTCTCGAGCCTGTAATTGTGCTACAAACTCAAAACTAGCCAGCATCAACACCACATAAGTGGCAAGTAACATTTCATGAACAATACTTCATAGACGATTCATTACCGGTGCATACATCAAAGCCTGCTAGGCGCAACTGTAACATGTTACTACGAGACCGAAAAATCACTACAGCTTGAGCGTGACCATGAAGCCTTTCGTTTCCTTCTCTCCTAAACGGTACCCTAGAACTGCCACTTGATCACATTTTTGTGATCACATTTTGTCAAGCAGCCAACATTTTAAAATTCTGCGGCTAACAATACAAATGAGATAAATCAGATTTTCAGTAAATGTACCATTAACAATACTGTACGGTCAAATGATCAGATGCACCTAATGGCAATGGAACCATGAAGTGGAAAGCTATGAACCGTCTTTATAGGGAAATGTTCCCATGAAATAGTAATAGTAATTTATCAAATATTTTACAACTAAAAGCATCGAAATAGACTTATACTACTTTCGTATTTGAAAAATACAGTACTACGCTAGACATTAATCTTAGGGTTAATTATGTACACAAACTCCACGTGAAGTCTTTTAAACTCCTGCATCCTTCCATTATGTGGAAATATGAGCCAATAATTAACTACAATATAGTTGCAATTGTGCTGCCATTGGTAGAACTAATATTCTACGCTCGTAAAGCTAAGCAGAGTTCTTGCCTTCATAATGAAACAGAAATCTGATCAAGGTCAGTGTCATGACTGATACCTACACGCGAACCATGAGTATCCGACTTAGATTTATTCAGATGACCTCTATACCTGTGGTAGGACTCAGTATCAGCGGCTGCAAGCCTTCAATAACTCGTAGTCCAACACAAGAAATTGTGTTATTGCGTAGTCCAGTATTTATTCTAAGCAACCACAAAGACAATTGTCCAAGGCATTACGTCCGCATATGCTGTCCCGCTGCTAAAGCACTTCGATAAATAAGGATGAGGTCCAGTCGTTCACGTTCTGTATTACACACACGCGCAATCAACGAAATACTAGACGTCATTAATTTACCGAATACCATAAAGCAAGGGAAACAGTTTCCACACTTGATTCTCGAAGCTCTCATTTTCTTTAATTCTCTTATTTGTCGGGTATTAGAAATTTGTGCAAAGATATAACAGGTGTAAGACAAAATAATGGGACTGTATTGAAAATGTCATGTAATATCATAACCAGTGTAGAATAGACAAGTCTTTATTGTGTGCAAATCCTAATCTACTTTTCTAATTCAAAGAACATTTCATCCGTCTGCAGCTTTCTGGGACAGAATGTGAAAGACATATCAAATATGATTTGTATGATATATATGATATTGATATATCATATATATATTTATATGATATATATTCAGAACTAAAATTAATATACGATTGTAAAACACGTATGAGGAGGCAGTTAAAAATGAGTTATAGAATCTATCTAACCGTTCTATCACTGGCCCTATGAAACGCTTTCATCATTTCGAGTTTGAAACCGCGTCAACATTTTGCTAAAATAAACCACAGTTTGAGTTGATTGGTTTCTCCCCCGCAACCCATGTTTCTAGTTCTAGAAAGTCATAAGAATGGGCAAGACTAGGCACAAATTCAGTGCCCTTTTTATCCCCTTGCTATATAACATCGCATTTATTCCTCTTGTATTCTTATTTCCTAAGTATCTCATAATTTTACTCTCATTAACTCTAAAAATGTAAGAATTCAATAAAATTTGATACAAACAAAATACAGAATCAAATGCCCAATTAAGATAATCAAACTCATCTTAAACGTTAGGTACAAATAAAATTATAAATACTAATGCAAGAACTAACAAAATTTAACCGTAAATTAGAATTAACTTTTTTTAAAGAATCCTTGCCAGGGAGATATCAAAAACGAAAGAATCAAACTCAAAGGGATATTACTGAGGTAAAAATGACTAAACATACAAGACTAAATAAAAATATTAGTATCAAGATGAACCTTATTTATGAAGAACGAAATTACATTCACAACTGAATTGCTGAAAAAGTCTAACCAATAATGCAAAGTTAAACTGCTGCAGTACTGAAAATCATACATACGATACTATAGCAAACGCTAAGGAGACCTAACTAAGCAGATGCTAAGCATATCATACTTCTGTTTGTTTTCAGCTCGTTGCTGTAGGTGTTACACTGCTCATACACATGTCTGGTGCAACTGCAGTTAGCTTGCTTTCATCAATATGGCACTTCTACTCGTATGCCACGTGAGCAGCAGCATGTGCAATTACAATGGCGAGAATCCAGTTAACTAGAAGTGAACACGCAAAACATGCGGCTCGACATGAAAATGAACACACGACTTGACAGGTGAGATAAGGACATGATTCAGCAATAGAGCGGAGATGTTTAAGAGAGCATAAGCAGGTCGTTCGAAGCACAGACAGTGAAAGAGTTGAAAAAAAGAGCAGGCCTCTTTGCAAGCGCAATTGGTGCATGTACCTCCTGCTAATTGCAACTTACTGACAAAGAAGTTTGACCACAGCCATGGGAGCGTCCATCGTTTGATCGTCGATGAGCACCACGTCGAAGGCTTCTTCATACAAGCTCAGGCGCTCATCCACCTGCGAACATAAAATACTGGGTACATCAAGATTTACTTAGCCACTACGTGTGCCACGGCACTGCAGGCTACTTTGGTGAATTGTCAAAGGGCATTGGGAGTACTCTCATGGGTCGCAGTTGTAACTCATGATTATCCCGGATAATCATTTTATGAGAGCAGAAAGTTCGGAAATGGCAAGTACGCTGACTCATACAGAAGACAGGATAGCCACTGTCCTGGTGGTCTATTGAACCACCACTTTAAAATATTAATTGCCGCAGAATGCCAAGTACACTGGAATCGTAAACAAAATCCAATATTGAGCACAGTCCTAAGTGATAGCGTAAATTGTTGAGCTTATGTAATCTGTCTTGATTCAAAAGTATGAAAGGCTCATATTTAACAATTTACATCAAATTAAATTTTACTGACACTTAAGCTGCTACTTTGCAAGAAAAAAATAAAGAGCTTGAAATCAAACTTCCCGCACTACTCGCTCCTTTGAATAACAATAACTGCCATTACACTTCGAACTAGAAACAGTATTCAGCAAACACGAATGATGAGTGCAACAAGCCGGTTCAGGAATAGAGGCTAACGTATAAAAGGTTCTGAAACTAACGTCACGAAGGATATAAAAAAGGATTCTTTGTTACACAAGGGCTGTTTTTTGAACCTCCGATAAGCTATAAAAAAGGCAAATTTACAAAATATAATAATTTTGTTACCTAAAGCACAGCACAGTTTTACGTATTTCTCTAGACAACCGCCAAAACGATTCAGGCATCTGTCATATCGTAACACAAGCTTCTCGTTGCCTTCTTCCAAGAAGTTAGCTTCCAGTGAAGAGATAAGTTTAGACGGCATAACGGGCCCGGATCCAACGGGCACAACGGGCCCGGATCCAACGGGCACACAGCTTCCGGTATCCGAGGTCTCTTAAGATTGTGTACAAAGCAGAACTTGAAATGTCCGGAAATTTTCAGAAAGTTCACTGATTGTATACTTTCGTTTGGTGTTGAACACTTGATCAACAGAAGTATTGTTTACAGTTGTAATGGTTGCCAACACAAATAATCAGTTACACAAACCACTCGTCTACAACTCTCTAGTCATAGGTATTCGCCTGCTGTACCTGGTCCATTATTAACACTTTGACTGGGACTGCCAGAATGGACTGTATGCCAGTGTAGCGACGGGTTCTATTCGAGTAACTTCAGTTCCCTGGTTGACAGTGAGGTTGGAATTTGAGAGCTGTTCCGTATAGGTTAGCTCTGCAGTATTTGTCGAAAAACTGGTGAGCTTCGATTCAAATCGATTTAGATGCTTTTCTAAACGTTCAATATTTTCTTTTTTGGGGAGAAATAACTAGTTTCTACATAATAAATGCATTTTTCAACATGAAAATAATAGGAGTCTTCCTTTAAATTGATTCAATTTCTAGATTTTCGTGTTTTGAAAGCACTGAACTCGTACTTTATTTTTCTTCCTTCAACTTTTAGAACATTATTTTATGCTTTCATTATTATTTTACTCAAAAATTTATTACGTATTAACACAGGAATATGTCTAATTTAGGTTGTATACGCTTTTCAAGCAAAATACTTTTCCGCGCATGTACAATACACGGTACACATCGCAATTTGGGACAATTTGGGAATCACCAGCTTGGTCGACTGGTGAGCGAATCTGCTTGCGAGCGGAAAGACTCGGGTTCGAATCCCGCTGCCGACATGGTTGACGCGGCTAGAAATACGGCATGGAACTTGGGTAAAACAACCCAATAATTATCGAAGTAATTATCCGACCCAAGAATGGGCCCGAAGGTTCGTTCCTATAGCCTCATTCTATTCTATGTCCCCGTGTACCATATATGGTGCATGTCGCAGTGTAGATGTCCCCATGTACCATATGATGCACACGTCGCAATTTGGGACATGTTCCCGTGCACCATATATGGCGCATGTCGTAGTAAAAGTGTTAAGGAATGACGATCAAATTAAAGTCATACACACCCTCTAGGGATACTTGAATATTTGCCCGCTGTACCTTGTCATTGAGGAAGCCAATCTTGAGGATGGCCTCAGGAGACGAGATGCCGTGCACCATTTTGATGTCTCCCAAAGAGTCTCCCAGCAAGATCACATTGCTGCGGCCACTGATGTTCTTGAAGTAGGGAGAAGAGTGGATCACGTTCTCGTTCTTGTTGAACATGTGGATGGTCTCGTTTTCGAAGCCAACCACGCAATCCTGCACAGTAGAAAATACTTACAATTTACGATTTCTTAAGCTCACACAATTCGGATATTTCAACTCAAAATCATCTAATACGACACAATTGATGTTTAATGTTCAGCTGCGAACCTTCTTAATGAAATGCTTAAAAAACATTTGTGCATTTCATAGAGCGCTTTAAGTTTGCTATTTAGTTTCTGTAAAGTTGTAAGCATTTACTTTGTTTTTTCTTGACTCACTCCTGGACGTAAAGGAGGTAATTATATTTCAGGTAATTTAATTACGAGTTGTTGTTGTAGTTACAAGTGTACAGGGACATTGTTTAATATCATAACCATAGACAAAACGGTCTTTTTTCTTACCTCTTCGTCATACTTGAAGAAATTGGACACTATTTTGACATTGGAGGAGTAGAGTTTGAACTTGTCGAGTATGTGCACAAGGATGTCACCCATACCTGCACTGAACACCAACACGGGCACCTCACACGCCTCGAGCTTCGCCAGCATCGAACCTGTCCCTATCCTGTAGCGAATAGAACCTCACATTAATGAAGCAGGAGTGCTACAAAGGAAACCTAAACGTGATACGTCAGCCGTTGATTGGTGGGGGTTCGATTCCATAATGGAAAACCACGATATCCCTCGGCAATGAAAAAACTAAGTCCTTAAGTTTAATGAAGATGTACACGAAAAGCCCTAGGCATAAAAAAGGCCAGTAAAATATACATTTTTTCATTGCAAATTTCAATTTTACACAGAAGCAAGCCACTGACACTGATTAAGTTATAATTATGAGTAACTGTCAATCTACGCCGACGAGAATGAGTAGAATAGAATAGAATAAGGCTATAGGAACGAACCTTCTGGCCCATTCTTGGGTCGGATAATTACTTCGATAATTATTCGGTTGTTTACCCAAGTCCCATGCCGTATTTCTAGCCGCGTCAACCATGTCGACAGCGGGATTCGAACCCGGGTCTTCCCGCTCGAAAGCAGATTCGCTCACCAGTCGACCAAGCTGGTGATGACCATAGTCATCATGACCATGTAACTCCATGTTGAGAACATTTCTGACTTATTTCCACCCCATTAAATTGAAAAAGTGAGTAGCCAGAATCAGATCCCGATAAGAGGAGATTAAACTCATATATATGAAGCCCCGTTGACCGTCGTACGGGTTTCGTGAAATACTTAGCAAGAAGTAGGATTTTCATGAGCCTTACTCTTCAGCTTTCTCGAAAACAGCACTCATCAACGTATACGAATTAACTACACAAAAATTAAAGAATAGAGTAGTATAAGGCAATAGAAATGAGCAGTTTAGCCGATTTTTGGGTTGCTACCCAAGTCCTACACTCCGTCTTAAGTAAAGGCATCAATCACGCAAGCCAATTCAGTCACGTACACGCACTTCAATCACAAACAGGCATTTCAGTCACGCATATGTACCACAATCATACACTGACTCCAGAAGTTTAGGACATAGAATAAGCCAGTTAAAATACTGGGGGTTCCTAATCCAACAATTGTCGAAACGATTTTTGAATTCAGTGCCAGCAGAAACGATGTTTTCAGATAGCTGGGTCCAAGTTGCAGCAATTTTAACGAGAAAGAAGTTTATAACTATGGATGTCTTGAAGTTTCACCATTTTAGTTTTTGGCCGTTTTTCCTGCTTCGCACGTTACCGTCTCTTTCGAAAAGCCCTTCCAGGTAACATCGTGAAGACCGTTTCGATACTAATAGGTCTCAATGAGCTTTCCTCGCAGTCTTTTTGTTCAAGAGAAACAAGTTCTAGTTGTTGAAGACGTCTTTCGCAACTGAAATATAGATGCTTCAAGGCTTGTACATGGCAGAGCCCTCAATAAAACACAAAAAATTAAAATACCTAATAGTTTAGTTGACATTATTTCTGCCTAGCTAACACGCTATATTTACACAAGTGTAAATATTAACTGTTCTCTTCAACAAGAAACATATGCCAGAATTTGCCCATGCGTGATCATTCAACGTTGAAATTTTGTAATAGTAATGTGAAAATTTCATTACATTGGCAACAGGATTAAACTCAAAAAGCGTATTTACGATTCAAACACACACACACACACACACACACCATACTGCATGATCTCAAATGAGCCACTTCGTCCCACAAGAGCAGAGACTTCACCAGTTACACAGAACATCTGCTTTCCATGGTACCGAAATCTCACAGCTGAGCTTGATTGTTTAGCTCCGTCACCTAAGCGATACTGTTTGCTATTCAGGCGCAGTGTCAATTATGTTATGCGAATTTCCATTTTGCCAACTTTATACTGTGTTTACTAAAAAAGAATAGAATTCCAGATGTGTCATCGCTTCAATAAATGAATAATAGCGTAGATTACAGATAAAAAACTTGTTCCAACTTGCATACATGCATCCATATCCTATTATAATGACGGTATGAGTGCGAAAAAGGAATTAAAGAATAAAACGAATCTTAACTTTCTAAAGCAAAGAAAGCTACAATGAGTTCCAGCTAAGATGAAGTGCTTTTTACACCCATGTGTTTCATGATGGCTTAATGAGCTCTACTACAAGAAACCAAAAAGGAGGGAAAATGCAGAGCCGTAGCTACAGTAGTAAGCGCACCCCGACCTGCCTGAGCTGTGCGTTGCTCTGCTCTACTGAGTTGCGTACAGCCGTCCGGGACAGGCGCGACCTGGACAGTAGCTCCTGTACCTGTGAGTACCACTCCACCATGTGTGGGATCTGCAACACGCGTGCAACACCGAGTTGTGTATCAAAATGTAAATGCTCAATGTTATATTCAAACCTGGATTCCATGTGCAGGATCTGTAACACAACTTGCGACAATTGCTATATTCCACGCATGACTTGTAACTGTTGCAGTACACACAATGCGTGTGTAATATGCAATAATTATACACAAGATCCACAATTATGCGTCAGTATAAGTAGATTAACGCCTCTACATACTTAAGATCTAAAACTCAAAAACAACTTGTGCTGTCACGACTTAAACAGCACAACTAGCTCTGCGTACGCAACCGAACAAATAGATGCGAAAAAAAACAACTCAATTTAATATTACCCATCATATTTTATTTGAAATTAGGTCATTTTTATTTATACTAAAAACTTTTAATGATCTAAAGTGCTCCTGAACACAATAACAAAAAAATAAATAAAGTTTAATGAATGAATTCTAAAATGAACCCTCGACAGCAAAATAAAATAATACCTGAAGAAGAGCATAGTATTTACACTACACAAGATATACCATCTCTGAAAACTGATTTTATATTTTAAACGTTACTTACATTCTTACAAACTATCATTTGCAAATTTAACTCGCTAAATTTACCAATCTTCAAAAGCATAAAAATTAGTTTCTTGCAGCACCTTTCCCACAACAACACAGTGAGCAGCTCCCACTAACAGTTCAAATATGGTGGCCGTAACTGAGTTGGAAGTTCGTGATAATTGATAAGAATAACTGACCTTCTCCTGCTCCGTCATGTGAGAGCTGACCTCCACAGGGTAGTACTTGTCCAGCAGAGCTTTGGTCTCAGCCCTGTAGAAGTCTGGCATCACAGGACTGTTGTCCAGCACTCCTGTAACACAACAATCAAGTACAAGTCCATACAGGTGAATGGAAAACTGTTGCACACTGGTAGAATTTAAGAATATAAGTTCATTATGATGGCAGAAAATTCAATTAATATTCAAGTTACTTCACTTGTACATCAGCATAATATACAGCTAAAATGTTCCAGAAACCAATGGATTCCATTACTTCCTAAATACGACAGTCCTGCAAGATAATTTTAACTGATAAGTTACAACACATCTTTATAGATTCAATACCAGAAATAGACTGAACAATATAAATATTCAACCCAAAGATCGATACAAATGAAATATTATCTTCATATTGATCATTTTTAATAAGAATTACCATAAATCATTGGTTTAAAGATGCAGTGGAGTCTTAGTCATGAATAATTAGAAGCACCATACTTGTACAGGGTGCAGCAACATAACTTCCTTTTTTTAATACGTTTTGGTTTGAAAAAAGGAAGCTATGGTGCCGCACCACGTACTCCTAATTTCTATGAGTTTCTTTAAAAGAAAAATCAACATAAAACCAATGCTGTTGACCTACTCACCCCATGAGCAGTGCAGACGCTCACCATTCTCATCGTGCACGCGAGTGAGGGTGTAGTCAAAGTCAGCAACCACCTCACCATGGGGAGTTAAGGACATATCTTAAAATTTTTGACTTGAAGGACATCGTCATGGTTGACTATGAGAATAATTTCACTGACAGGTTTTAGGAAATAGTGGAGAATAAAAAATAGTTTCTTTGCCAAAAGCCTAGAAGGCTGGAGGAATTTAACCAAGTTCTAGTATGCAGTCAGTCAATTGTATATGTTGTGTAGTTTATTGAACTTTCAATCCATAATTTCTTCTCAATCTAATTGCTAGCATACTAAATCCACCATAAGGTTTTGCTTACTTTTGACATAAACAGTAGCTATTTACTCATCTGAATATATACTCAATGAAAACCAAAGCATAAAGGCAAATGTCTGTCAAGTGTTGAGTCTGAAGAAAAACAGTACATACATTAAAACAACTTAGATTGCAGCCTATCAAGACAAGCAAAATGCAAAATGCATGCTCATTCATTTAACCACAAATTAGAATTTTGTGCTGGATGCAAAATAACAAGAACAGTTGCAATATAACTTCTTTCAACCTAACACTCTGAATAAAATGCTAAAATTCCTTTACCAGTTTAGGAAGAAAGGTTTTGTTACATGACTTATAAGAGGCCTCACTTTTTTTGTCTGTAGGCAAATTTGAGTTAAAAAAAACAGATTGAGCAGTTCAGATCATTCCTGATATTGCAATCACACAAAAGCCAAATGATGTGTAGACAAATTAGTTTGCAAAGTCAGAGTTCCATAGCAGTTGGTTGTTCAGTCTAGGTAGTGTACGAGTCTCATAGAAGACACTTCAAATTAAAGATAATACCTTGAGAATTACCAACAAAATGCTTAAGGAGATCATAGAAAAAATTTCTATGAAATAAATATCACTAACCCCTCAACACTTGGTGAGCATGGCTATAGTTTCTGTTTTCATGTCACAAAGTATTTTTTTATCTTTTGACTCACAAAGTTTATGATGAAGCACAATCTTGATGATGGTGTACTGATCATAGCTGTGTTGCTCAGCCACTTACCTGCAGCTTAGGGATGATGGTGTACTGATCATAGCTTGTGCTCAGCCACTTACCTGCAGCTTAGGGATGATGGTGTACTGATCATAGCTTGTGCTCAGCCACTTACCTGCAGCTTAGGGATGATGGTGTACTGATCATAGCTTGTGCTCAGCCACTTACCTGCCACTTAGGGATGATGGTGTAATGATCATAGCTGCTGTGGTGCTCAGCTACTCACCTGCAGCTTAGGAAAGCCACCAGCAATGAGCTTCTGAAGAAGTTCTTCAGTTTTTACAGGATCCTTCACTCTCACATGGCTTTTTTCAAGGTATCCCAACTGCAAAAGATAAAACCATAATAGCCTGTCTGTTCATACTAGGCATTTGTGCAGCTAATTTCAAGGAGTATTAATCCTAGCATTTTTTTTTTACCACTGCTAAATGTGTACACCAACAAGATTCCTACCACTACTAAATGTGTACACCAACAAGATTCCTACCACTACTAAATGTGTACACCAACAGGATTCCTACCACTACTAAATGTGTACACTAACAGGATTGCTACCACTACTAAATGTGTACACCAACAGGATTGCTACCACTACTAAATGTGTACACCAACAGGATTCCTACCACTACTAAATGTGTACACCAACAGGATTGCTACCACTACTAAATGTGTACACCAACAGGATTGCTACCACTACTAAATGTGTACACCAACAGGATTGCTACCACTACTAAATGTGTACACCAACAGGATTGCTACCACTACTAAATGTGTATACCAACAGGATTGCTACCACTACTAAATGTGAACACCAATGGAATTGCTACCACTACTAAATATACACTTAGAAAATTACTTTTACTTTATTAGCAAGTTCATATTATTGCTTCTCTATGATCCACATTGCTAATTTCATTTACAGGATACAGTTACTGAAAGATGTATAATAATTGTAAACTACATAGACTATATACAGATAAGTGCCTCCAATACACAAATTCTAGGGATGCTCATTTCCAACAAAATACCAATTTTTAGGATGCCAATTACTACCAATATACACATTCTAAAGATGTTACTTATCACCAATATTCATACTGTAGAGATGCTAATTATCACCAACATATACATACTTGTTATCGGCAAGATATGCACTCAAGGAATGCTGATTATTAACAAAGATACAGTGCAAGCATATCAATTGCCCACCAACTCACCTGCCTGAGAAGAGGAAATGATCTAGTGGCTGCCATCATGGAAACCTTGACAACTTTTCAGCAATTAATGAAGCAATACAGATTTGTATATTTAGTACAGTATGCACACAGAAAAAATATATTCTGAAACTTACATACATAATGATACAAAGATATGTTTAGCAAGTCAACACTAAAAAATCAATTCAAACATCTTGATGTGAAAGAAATTGAAAAACTAACAAAAGAGTATGGCCTGAACAAATGGAAGCATAGTATAAATGGGAAAACTACTTTAATTTGGTATGCCAGTAAGAATGTACCAAGGATTGAAATGTTTTATGATGGAAGTTTTAGCAGCCAACTCTTGTTTGCCATCAGATGCAAGGCATTAAGTGTGAATGGGCGTACATGGAGGTGGAATGAGGGGAATACAAGGTTATGTCTGCAATGTAACAGAGGAATAGAGGAAACAGTTGAACATCTAGTCTTAGAATGTAGTAAATATGAACATGAGTGAGAGCCTCATGGATGTGGTCCATGAGCAGTGTGGGGAAAACAAGTGGAATGCAAGGTGTGTTGAAGAGGACTCTGGTCTGAGATATCTTGTAGGACTGGATGAGGAATGTAACATGACTGTTGTCAATGCAATGAAAAATTTCTTAGTGCATGCATGGAATAAGCAACAGTGATGTTGAATAGTCATTGTTTTTAATGTGACTACCTGCTAAGCATGTGGGGCTGTTTGTGAAAAACTGGATCTTCCAGTGATGCCTTCACTTGGCTGGTTCATTTGCATTGAATGACTCAGGGTGGCCATAGAGAAATTACTTCAGATGACCCTGGCTCACAGGAGAAAAACTCAGGGATGCCACCCTGGTGTATGTGTGTGTATTAGAGGGAATTGAAGGCTGTTACAAAGGCCCCAGCCAAATGCTGGCCCTCAAATCTAAGTCTAAGTCTAAGTGGAGGGAAAAACAACCAAGCCTTCAAAAAAACAAAGCAGAACATAGGCCCATCAAATTCAAGCAATATCTATGTCAACTGAAACTTTCATTGTAAACAGTATTCAATGTCTAGCTTAGTGATGAACATTCAGAAGTGTAACTGAAGAAAACACAAAGCATTGCAGAGATTGTAGAAGCAATAAACATTATATATGCTCTAATTGGAAGGATCAAAAGCACTTCATTTTTAAAGTAAATAATATAAATATATCAGTAATTACATAATCCAGGTAAGTAGAATCAAACTGGCTAAATTTTGGGCAGAGTAAAATCATTTTAATCAAGCTTCAATAATAAAGTAGAAGAATTGCAAATTTTAGGAATGATTTAGAAGCATTTAAACCTTTTTATCAGATGCACTGTATAGAACACAACTCAAAGTTATGCATCAGTTTTCCCATCCTACATAAACCATCTCACATTCCAGCAGTTCCAAGTTTTTGAAGCAATTTTATTTTGACTGCAGTTGAGTCTTTTTAACAAGTTTATTCATACTGAGTACTCCTTAGTCTTCTTGGTATGTGTTCAAGCATCATGGATACAAACCAACATTTTCCTAAGAATGTTATTTGCATACAAACACAAGAATAAAAAAATGCATGATATATTTTGTTTTGAATTATTTTTTCCCAAGCTGTTAAAACATGAGGTTTTTAGCTCACATGTTAAATGACAGTAAATTACCTTATTTATTTATGGGTAATAAACATGAGATACTTATCTATAAATAGAGAAAGCAGTCAGACAAACTATTTATGATTATTTTTATTTATAACCACTAATAAGTAGTAGGAATACATCAGGGTTAGGCATTGGCTCAAGCAAATACATTTACATTGGAAAATATAAGCAAGCGCAGTGATTTACTAGCATATTAATTCACAATATGGATGAAAATGATATATAAGCTGCTCTTTTTTTATTTTTGTTGACTTATCATTTTTTGCTTTCTCAAACCCAGGGATGCAGTGCAATTTTCAGAAACATTTCAAAAGTCACAGACAATTTTTTTCAAGGACATTTCAAGGTGTTTAAAGATGGTTGATTGGTAGAAGCACAATCCTTTGAAAAAAATAATAATCACACAGCCTAAGCCACTCACCCTACCAACCTGAACACCAACAAATGAATGTTCAGGAATGTGTGGTAATCCAAACAAATAGTCATTTGTTTCACTTTCCTAATTACTGCAAGGGTAAGAAGAAAGAAAACTAATTTTTTTCAACAAATTAATACATCACATATGAAGTAACATTGGGTTTTAAATCTGTCATTATTAATGTACAGGTGTAGTAAAAACCCATTAGTTGATAATACCAAAAGGATATGTTCTCACTTAACATAGAAGCTAAAAATATACAGAAGCATGAGTAAAGATATCGAGATAAATGCCTCAGCAAGCGTTATATAAAAGTGCAAAGAAGCAGGCACAGATACTTATTTGTCCCACAGTATTAATAATTAAAAGGATACAGGTGTCTATCTATTGTCTCGTTATTCTTACTATACACTTATTGACCTAATTATATCATCTTTTAATAACCAATCTAATTCAAACAATTTTTAACTTTCTAAAACAATGTATCAAGTTTTGGGTATGAATAGGTGTTGGAAAACTATTTTTGATTGAAAGTAGTTGGCTGAATTTGATAGCGTGCCACATATCAAGGAAAACAAAACTACGACTGAAAAAAATAATTACAACAATAAATGAATCAATTAATACTATAAACAAGTAAATGATTGCATCAACGGTTCTTTTTTGCATATTTGAAGAGTTCTGCAAGGGATATACCTGTTAATATGCGTAAATTCTGAAAGCTACGGGAATCGTATTACAGTACATCCAAGGCGGAGTGGTAGACTGGTAGTTCCTATCTAATCCATTCGAGATAATTTCCCCTAAAAGGCATTCAGATTCTTGTATCGTTGACAGTGCCAGCTGTCAAATAGAAAACAAACTTTTAAATATAACTAAAGAATCAATTAGTATATTTTTGGATTAGTTATGCTATTTTTTTGATATAATGAAACGAATGATAGCAAAATATATTTCAATGGACGTAGATATTTTTTAAATCTTTCCGGAACTAGCGTAATGTTTGTAAACAAGATGACGTCACATTTTCAGTGCTCTGTCCAAACAATGTCACATTTAAAGCCTTCAGGAAGGCTCAAATTTTACTGGTAGTAATACCAGTTAAACTTGAAGGTCTACTGAATTTTAATTGTTGAGTGCATAGCTCATCCCAATTTACAGTTTTTACAATGATTCCATGGTGCTCTTTTTTTTTTAAAGAAAATAATAAAGGTAACATTGTTTAAAAAAAGTGTTGTATTGTAGGTTTATTAGCCTAAGATTGACTATATTATGCATGCAGTATTTACATCCTAGACTATGCATATGAAGCTTTTAAATAATTTGCAAGTTAAATAAAAATGACAATACCCATGCTTGGAACATTTGCTTGAAAGTTATGTAGCAGTTTATTTGGTTTTACTCTGTACTTTTGGATTATAGTTTTTTACTAATATTTTTAAATATTTCCAGGATTGTGTTGTAAGATGTAGTCTCTCTTTTTCTATTAAAATAAATTGGATCTTAATTTTGTCTTTGAGCCGGTTTTGGACAAGGCAGTGAGAATCTTCATCCTTAAGTATATCTCTGTTTGATTTGTATAATATCTTATAGTCTTTACTTCAAGATTACATACACATATCATTATAAAATATGTGTTAGCTGAATCCCTGTCTCAGTTCAAGTAGTCCTGGTAAGCTATAAAACAATGCACAGAAGTCAGGCTGTGAAACCTAGGGAAGTGAACTCTAAGAGGCCTGTGAGTTCCCATACTTGGAGTGGTTTAGTGACTCCTGGTGCTCTACCAGGAGGCTGGGGAGGCAGTAGATCTAGTCAGAGCACAGCGAAGGACTGGGTGCAACGCTGTAATGCTAAGAGAGAGCTTGAGGCTCTCAAACAACAGCAGTGGCTTGAGACTACCAAGCATTTTAAAGCTGCCCAACTTAAGGCAGATTTGTATCATCACAGGCCCTCTGCTCCCAGGTTTGTTGTGGACCACAGCTCATCAATATCTTTATGGTTACTAGAGAGCAAGATACTAGTACTGGCACATATTACTATGAGAATTCAATAAGTTTATTGTGTCACTGATGTCTCAATTTTAATAATTTTTTTAACATTGTCTTGTAAATATAAAAATACTTTCTTTAGGAATGTTACTAGTGCTATTACAGTTTGTATTTCACCTAAGTCTGTATCACATTATTAAATGATAATGGAAGTTGCATATGATTATATTTGACTAGTTTGCTTTATGTGTAGATATTAAGTACCTATTGAAAATTATACCTCAGTGACATTTAAGGATTTATTTAATTCATATAAGGCCTAGTATTTTCTGCTGCAAATCTGTATGGGAGAAATATAATACTATTTAACAATTAACAATGGTGTTCTCCACCTAGGTGCTGCCCAACTCCTAATGCCCAGAATAGGTGGGACTCTGAAAAATCCTCGCATGTTTTACCTGTTCCTGGAAGTCATGACATACCTGAACCTGCTGCTCAGGTCCCTCTTTCTTCTACCCATGATAATGCTGAAGTCTTCCAGTCTGATGAGGCTGAAACGACTTCCAATACTGGTTTCAAATCAACAGAGAAACGCTACAATCTTCATATTTTATCTGATGAAAGTACCTATTTGAAACCTGAGGTAAAGTTTACAATTTTTTTCTCATATCTATCTAACTTTATATTGGTATTTTGCTCTTTAAAAGTTAACATTAGATTTGTATGTGTTTATTTGAAATTGATACAGTTTATTACTGTTATAGAAAATCTTGTAATTTTTCTTCACAAATTATATTTTCATAAGAATTTCTTATTATGATAAATTTTCTTCTCTTTGTTTATGAGAAATTAAGGGCATATTTAGTTTTATTTTTGAATATTCTTCATGAAAATTTCATTTATTATATTTTTTGGATGCATAATTGTATCTTTTGTATTTCAGATAGCTGCTCTGAGGGGACGATTGGAGGAACTGAAGAAGAGGAATGCAGAAGAGCGGCAAAAACTCAACGAAGAACTGAGTTTCAGAGCATGGCAGAGCAGCAGCACTGAAGCCAGACAAGTGTGTTCCATGTCTAAAGTTGTGTGGGCTTTAAGGCATTAATGAGGTGGCAGTTCATTACTCTAGTGTTCATTACTCTGGAATATGAGTGGTAATGCTGAGTAAATGGCATTGATTTTGTTCACCACTATTTGAATGAAAAGTATGTATTTGTGTATTTTTCTGAGCTTAAACAAGTGATTTTCTGGTCATTTAAAATTAAATTAAATGAAGCAACAGAATTGGCACCAAATCAAGGGTATTTTTATTTTAAATTGTGTTTTGTAATAGCAGAACTAAAACTACACAAAGAAATCATAGAGCTGGTTAAAGAATTTTAACATGTCTGATATAAATATAAGGGCACATTTTAAAGGCTACTGTGAGGAAAGAGAAACACTGAATATTGAGGTAAAAATTAGAAAGTTAATTGGTGGTAAAATTAAGTTTCAAACATATTGAAAGTGTTTTGAATCATTGATTGCTAAACATGCGTAGTACCATTGTTCTAGACTAATTTAATGCCAATGATGCAAGTAGTAGCTTGTGCACTAATTTTGGTGTATGAAATTTAAATTACACTGAGATTATCTTGATGAAATAATAACTGAAAAGCCAATGTTGTTGACAAAATGGAGGTTTCTCAAACAAGTAGTAAATTTTTTTTAAATATGCCTGAATTGTGTGTAGGATTAGTTGTAAACTGAAGTATGTTATAACACACCAATATGGATTATTTTATGTTAGTTACAGGGAGAAGTATTCATTGAATACTTCCTCTAAATAGGGACTTAAGCAGCTTTGTGGTTTGAAAACAAGTGGTAATACTAAGGTTTTTTTGGAATGTTAGGCATTGAAAGTTAGTTTCTATGTTAATTTTAGTAAATCGGAGATCATTAGTATCTTCATCTCATAGATTTGTTTCCAACATTGGTACATTGACTAAGGTATCAATTTTGAAAAGAGAAGACACTCACTAAACGTCAGTTTAATTTTTAATGCATATCAGAGTTGAGTAACACTGGAGCTGGAACTTTTTGATGTATCTTTTTATTACTTTCATGTTTATGGTTAAAATAAGCATTTGAAAATTATTTGACTTGAAATGTTTTTCTACAGATGGAGAGTGAGCGACTACAGCAATTTGTGCGCAGTGCATGGATAGATCAACGTAAATGGAAAGAAGACGAGAGACTTCGCCGTGAGTTAGAAGATAAGAAAATAGAAGAAGAGGCAGCTGCCATAAGGAGACGCCAAGAAGAAGAAGAGCACAGAATAGCGTGTGAAAAACAGGCTAAACGTGAGGAGTACCAGAAGGAGTTGGAAGAACAGTTGGTAGCTATGAAAAAGCAGAAAGAAGAAAAAGCTCGACTGGAATCTATTGCCGATGACCTCGTATGTGAGCGTGACAAGCTCCTGGCTGTCGTCGAGCGACGGGAACAACTTCTTCAGGCCCGAAAGTCCCGCAGTCTTGCTGTGTCTTGGGCTCGACAGCACCACATTAAACTGCGCCAGCGTGCCCTGCAAGTCATCCAAGAGGTGAACGAAGACCTGGCTCTTATGCGCGATTTCATGGAGTTGCAAAGGAGTGATCATACTTCTGGAGCGCCTAAGCAGAACGACTTGGCTTTTGTTATGAGCGTGTTAGAGGAGCACAAGAAGCTAGAGCAGCTACGGGAGAAGGAATACGATCTGTTGTTTAGTGAGGAGGCAGCTCGGCTCTGGAGAATGAGGGAGCAGCAGTGGGAGAGAGAAGCTGAAGCGCGCAACAAACTTTTGAATAAAGTTTTTCAGGCGCGGGAACGCCAGATTAACGAAAGAACCCAAATGAGGACAATGGCCGAAGACAAGCTGAAACATGATTGTGAGGAGGCTAAGCAACGCATCTCCAGTGTGGAAGAAAAATTGGCTCGTTTGGAAATAGAGAGACCTGAGACTTTTATTGGTGGTGATGGCAGAGGGCTTAAAGAAGCTGTCCGGTTCGATGCAGTATCAAGAAATAGAACAGATTTATTTGACGAGCAAGAAGAAGTTAAACATAGGAAAGAAATCGCCAGACTAGAAGCAGAGATGGCACGCCTGTGGGGACCGCTTTATGCTCCTCCAGTGAGTACCTACTAGCTGTTCAATCTCTTCCAGCATAATTCAGTGTCTTATGTAGCATTCTATGTTTCGTTGATGAGACATTTAGTGTTCAATTCGTAACAGAATAACAGTAGAATTCATAATTTAATTGGGACACGAAAAATAACGTAGTTGGTTCTAAAGTTCAAGATGATTTCGTGTTAATCTGTACTTTTCAGGTTCATACTGTGAATTTCACCGGTAATGAACACGTTGGGCCTTAAAGTATTTCAGTCATTGAGCTTCATTTGTTTGAAAAAAAATCGCGTTTTTTTGCTCTTTGAATCTAAGTGAACATTGATTTTCATTGAATTGCAGAAACTGTGATACTAAGAATTGTAATGAGTGCAGTCAATTGGTGTATTATTGATGTTCTATTGAAAATTAATTAGGATACTGATGTTATTATTCCTTGTAAACTTAATTTGTAGAACGCTGTGTTTTCAAATGAAATCAAAATGAGAAAGTAATGTAATGCAAAAGTTAAAAATTCCTAATTGAAGGAAAAATATCGGAGTGCAGAAATTAAAATGTTGGAACAATAAAAATAACTAAGAGCTGAAGTCGTTCTTTGGTTTTAGCTAATTATTAGATATATAGAGACATAAAATAGGAAAGTACAGGTCGTTTCATGTGTCTTCGCCCAAAGATATCTGTTATCCAACTACTTTATTTGTGGCTGGAAATAGCGCGAGGTTTCTGACTATTCATTTATATCATGAAGGTTTGTGGCGTTTATTCATAGCTCACTCACTTCATTTCGTCTTTTCCAGCAATATGGGCGTAAAAAAGTGCATTGGTGACCTGCAGTTCCGGCCTGCGTACACAACCGAATGACAGCTTCTTTGCAGTGGAAGGCACTGCGGAATGCTAACCTTATCTGCGGAATGCTAACCTTATCTGCGGAATGCTAACCTTAGCTGCGGAATGCTAACCTTATCTGCGGAATGCTAACCTTATCTGCGGAATGCTAACCTTAGCTGCGGAATGCTAACCTTAGCTGCGGAATGCTAACCTTAGCTGCGGAATGCTAACCTTAGCTGCGGGATGCTAACCTTAGCTGCGGAATGCTAACCTTAGCTGCGGAATGCTAACCTTAGCTGCGGATACTGCGGAATACTGATGGACGTGTTTATTCCCATGGAATAATAATATAGTGAACAACTTGTTAGTCTTCTTCTCATACACGACCATGTTATCAGTAAATGAAATACAGATTGAAAGTTCTGTATATATTCATGAAAAATATCCATGTTCTGATAGTACCACGGGTAAAACTGAAAAAGGTATTTTATTACATAGATTCTTGATTTTATCACTTTTAAACCGTGGAGTTTTCAAGGGTGCTATCTTGGCCATGTTATCGCTGGATGAAATGCAGTATAGAAATTCTGTGTATATTCACGAGAAATATTCATTTAAAACACAGTGATTCGTTGTAAATTTCTAATATATTAGTCTTTATAGTAATTTCAAAGTAGTCAAATGTAAACTGGAATTTCCACGAGAACTATCTAGTCAGTTTATATTGGTTGGATTAGCTTACGCAGTACCTATACTTGTGTGATTACATTAATTTGGCAAGTACAGGTAAGCTTTAGCGACGATTCGCGATGCTTAAAGTAATTCTCAACGTTTGTACTTCTGCTAAAACCCATACAACACCTTACTACCAGTAGCTGGATTTACGATTCATTTTCTGTGGAAAGGGAAAGAAATTTCGAACAAATGATTTAGATTTTTTTCACTTCTGACAAAGCTGTGCGACTCCCCAGTGTGTCGTGATCCATCGATTGTGAACCTCTGCGTTAAAGGGATGACATTATTCGGTGCTCTGTAGCCAGTATGTACAGCGGTCTGCTGAAGACAATTGCGGGAAATACATTGTGCCTCTTTGCGATGGAAATACACTCTAGAGCAGTGTTTCTCAAGGTGATCCGTACCGCCCCCCTGGGGGTGTTGAGGAAATGCAAGCGGGTGGTAGGAGGGTACGCCTTGAATGAGGGGCATATATTACTGTATAATATACAGTAATATAATCATTAGGGGGCGGTGGAAAATCATATAGTGTCCTAAGAAGGTGGTGATTGAAAAAACTTTGAGAAACACTGGTCTAGAGTATCTTGCACGCCACAGTGAGCGGCGCAGTGCAAACCTAACCAGAAAGATTGTTTCTCTTCATTTTGGCTTCAACTGAAATGAAGAAGATGAGTAACGTTCCGTATATTATTTCTGAAGACCAAAGTACTGTCAAAGAGTTGTCACAAGTTATTCTTATTTTATTTGCTTTTACTTAGGCATTCCAGGAACTTGTCGATGTAGTATTATACGCTTAAGTTTTTTAGTTTCAATTTCTATCTAGTCGTGTAGATTGATTTGTATTTTTATAAATTCGGCGCATAATCTCATATTTCACATTTTTATCCCCGTACGAGAATGTGCAGTAAAAGTTTAATTTTATTGTTGCTTTGAACAGCGAAGAGAGTTCTATTTGATGGCTTACATTTTCAAGAGAACATGCCAAAGTTAAAGGCTCCTCGTTTCGTTGTTACGTTTTGCGCCCTTCTTAAAATTATGCTTCAATAAATTTACTGTTCTTCATGCTAACTGCTAGAAAAAGTAAGAAGTTTCATCTTGTGAGAAATACTCCCCTTTTCAAAAATTCAACGTTTAAAGTAAACGTTTCAATCAAGATCCCTTCGTATGAACGAATTTGATGATAAAATTAAGTATTGTAGTAGAAAAATTTGACAGCAGGATTTAAGCCTAGGTGTGTAGTTTTGCAGTGACGTACTGGCCAGCATTGAAATAGTAGGAAGAAGTATCTTGAGAGAATGCCATCAACCGCATGCGTCTCAGTGTAAGTGATGGAAATTAAATTCCTCGGGAGTTATGTTTGATTTATTAATTTTATTATGTAGGAAAATGCTCAGTTAAAGCAGGAATGGAAGTTCGACGACGCAGAAATGTTCACATGTGCGGATGTGTTAACATTTTCGTAAGAAACGTACAGATGCTAGTTTTGCACTACTATAAATGTTAAAACAAATTTTTATACAAGCATTGTTTAAAAAAATTTGCCCATTGACTCTTTATAATTATTACCTTAAAAGGCTGCATCATGCTGGAAAAAGGATTATTATAGATAACAACGGATCTTAAGGTGTACAGCGCTACTTTGAGTGGGTAATGGTTAGCACACAGCAGGTACGTTTTGTACATCAAGTCATTAAAAGATAACTCTCGCAGAGGTAAATCTAATTTTATGAAATGTATAACAAAAAATAATGAAGTTGCTAAAGTTCAAGTATGAGAGTCTCGTTCTTTAGTATTTTGTGTTGATAAGCTGTGCAGGACTGAGACTTGAGCTGTGGCGTGTACATGTAATGAGACGTAAAACTAAGACGCCTCAGCAAATAGGACAGTGTAACAAGAATTCTAAAATGTAAATAATCGAGTGAGAAATAATTTACTTCGAAGAATTATGGACTGTGGTAACGATATAATTTGGCTAAGTCATGATGTGGAATTTTAAGCTCGGAATTACCTGAGAATTTAACAGTTTGCTGTTGAGTACAGAGTACTCACCAGATACTCTGTTGAAACCTTGTCAAAGCTCGTGTTCACAGTATCTAACATATTGTAACTATGAAGTCTTATTGACTCATGAATAAAAATATTCCCCTAAGTTTTGAAATTACTCAACGCAATTACTGTACGAAACCATGACAGCAGGAGTACATTTCTCTTGAATAAAATGCATAGAAACGAGACCAGATATTCCACATGCAGCGTAAACCTAATGAAGTAAAAGTTAAATTATCTTAATGAAATGACAATGACACGTGAACGAACGCATTTATAATTAGACAAAATATATTACTTGATGGTTGATTGTGATTGCATTTTCATAATTGATGTATGCAATAACATTGATTACAACACAACATTCTGGCTTCGCACGCATATCTGCTTGTTGGTCAAAGAAGTGAACAAAAATGTTTGCACATCAAGCGAGTATTACGAAAATCAGATGTTGCATTAAACTTCATCGGAGATAAATCATTTAATTTTTTTCTAGTTTAGAACCTCTGATTAAATTTTTTATGTCCGGGGAATTTTGGATCGATATTTTAGTAGAATATCGAAACTATTATTGATGACCATAAAGAGATGTCATGTTATTGATGCCTTTGTCCTGAAGTGAGCACCCTAGTTGTGGAGATCCAAGCAAATGCAGCCATTGATGCAGATGAATGATGCACAGGAGAGGAAAATACAAAGAGAGGTCTGTATTTGTTGCCTGCGTATGGTGAATGAAATGATTGAGTACTGCTTGCGTAGTACCAAATAGTTGTGAAGGCTTGAAAATTGAAAAATTACACCGATGCTTTCAAATTTTATGACAGCTTTCGATAAGTTTGTTCGTTGTACTCTTCTTCAGAAGAGTAAACTTAAAGACAAAAAACTTTTAATTTACTGCTAACACTCGTAGTTTATCTCATAATACTCAAAATTTAGTACAAATACTCGTGATTTAGAACAAAATGTTCATAATTTACAGCAAATTACTCTTAATGTAGCACATAATAGTTCAAACTTATCACAGTTTACTTTTAATTTAGCACAAATTTTAAACTTATTTTCTAGAGATTCGACCAAGTGCTCCTCATTTTCTGTGCTACTCATGCGAAAATCTATGAATACAAGAATATAAAATGTTTGAGTAGAATAGCACAAAATGTAGGGGAAAGACCACAAAATACGTAGTGTGTAGAACACAATATGCATGACCAAAAGAGCACAAAATATACGGAGAGAAGAGCACAAACATATGAAGAGACGAACACAAAATGTCCAGAGAAGAGCACAAAATGTTCAGAAAAGAGGACAAAATGTACGGCGAGTGGAGCACAAAATGTCCAGAGAAGAGGACAAAATGTACGGCGAGAAGAGGACAAAATATACGGCAAGTAGAGCACAAAATGTCAATGGAAGAGGACAAAATGTACGGCGAGTGGAGCACAAATGTCCAGAGAAGAGGACAAAATGTACGGCGAGTGGAGCACAAAATGTCCAGAGAAGAGGACAAACTGTACGGCGAGAAGAGGACAAAATATATGAGATGAGCGTAGTTGGCCTGAGGCTTGGCAGCAGCCTGTACAGGCCTGGAGTCAGAACACAGACAGAGTACGTCACCGAGACCCTCACGCCTCCAGGATACATGGCGCCGCCCACGCACCGCTCGCTTCCCTCTATTTCCAGACCTCCCTCTATTTTCGAAGCCTATTTCTGGCATGTTTTTAGAGCTGCCTTTCAATGGTTCTATGATGTGTTTGCTTGGTGCACTTCCATATTGCAAATGAAATATGCATAGAGTTTTGTTATTTGTTGCTCTGGATATGTAGATGCTGCTGTATAATTGAAGTAGTAATATTTGTTAGCTTGTTTTTGTTTATCTCAGACAATTTTTGAGCAGCCTTCATGTGTATTGAATGAAATTGACCATGAATATGAATGAGAAATAAAAAAGAAGGAGCGTTTGTTGACAAGTTGTAGAAAGTCAAACTCGAAAGCAATTCAAAATCATGTTACCATAATTGAACGCATGAATGAATAAAATTACTTACATGGTCAAAGGTCAAAGATTTTTCCCACTAGTTGTTCAATTATGTTTTTAAGCGCGTCATAAATTTTTCTAGTATGCAGGTGCATTATGCTTGTAAGTCAACCTTTCTCATTTTGGCAAGTCATGAAGAATGGCAGACTCATGACAAAATGTTAACGAGTGAAACACAAAATTGTAGAGCAGTTACGAGTTAAACTTTTCTTTCAGATGTTATGAAGCTCCTGTCAGCAACTGTAGTTTGTTGGTCACAAAAGTTTGGGTCCAGGTTACAGCATGGAAGTACAAGTATATTTTACAAGTATATTTGGAATGAATTTACCATAAATTTTGTAGAATTTTTGCACAAGCTATCAGAAATAAAAAACACGTTAATTTGGTGAGGGAAGAATATTTTGTGTTCTTCTTTTCATATATTTGTGCTCCTCTCTCCGTACATTTGGGTTTTTCTCGCCATAGACTTTGTCCTCTTTTCTTGACATTAGTTTGTTAAACTGTAGAGACTTTATGGACACCCTGTATTGTAGCCACAACACATAGTAATTAAAACTCCGAATATCAGAACAATAATATTACTTTAATACTTGAGTATTATCGGTTATTTATTTGGAAACATTTTATTCTCTCATCATAACTTTACAACTAATTTGTGATTAATACAAAATCTGAATATGGAACCAAGTCTAATTCTGATACACAGTTCTACAGTTTTACCCATCTCGAAATTTTTTTACCCAATTTCCTTGGATGGAAATGAAGTTTGGATGAGATGGAAAGTAAGTAAAAGCTTGCTAAGTTAAAAGTGCCAATACGGGAAGCAGCTTGAGATTTAAAAAAAGGTTTGATTGTGAGCATTCAATATTTGAATACCTGCATAAGCTTCCTATTATGTAGGCCATAAACTGCTCATGTTCGGTGTTCGGTCAGTACTACAATTAATAGAAATTAGAGAGCTATTCATTCCTCAATACACTCTAGGTATGAACAGTATACGGCACATGTGCTTCCGTTCTATTGAGGGCATGAATTGTTACTTTAAGCTCTTGAAAAGTGTGAACATAGAATTGTACGGGCACACAGATTATTCAGCAGCTGGTAACATGTTAATGTGAGTTCACTTACAAGAAAGAGATGCCTCATCCTCCGTCTCTGTCTGCCCAGGATTTTAGTACTGTGCAGAGATAGAACTCTAGTTGTGCAACAGATGGGCCTTACGTCAGGGTCTACATTCTATGTAAAATGCTCTTTCTATTAAAGTTTTAGTCGATGAAAAAACTATGAAAAAGTTTCTAGTACACAAGGCAATGGAATTATCATTACTACAACGCACGGTTAAAAGATAAGTGTTTCCACGTACGTTGAAATAAAAATTACGGGGGTTTACGCGTGCTGCACCTCCAGTTCTGCTGTAAGTCTTACGTGTCTGGAGCACGTGCCGACATAAAGAGGGTGACTCACTGTTGCACCATCAACAAAAGGTTTCCTCCAGCGACGCCGAGGGAAAGAGGACAGGAAGGGAGGACATGTTCGACTGCCTCGAAGCTAAATTTTAGAAGCAATGTCGCCGAATAGCAATGCAGTTCATTTAAAACGTGGTCAAACCATGAAAATGAAGTTGCACAAATTACCCATGTGAGTCACGTGATATTTATGTCCATGTGCTGAACTAACTAGGCCTACATTTTCAATGAAACTATCAAGTTTTCTAACAATCAACATTGGTTTGATCTGTTCCCTCGTGGTTGTTCCCTCACAAGAACCCTGCAAGTAATCTAACTGAAATTGGTATCACAGATACTCTGTTCCCGGTTTCTGACTTGGCCGTTGAAGTATTGAAGTAAACGAATGCTATAATTTCTGATGACTAATATGTAGTTCTCGTCATAACTTGGTCCACTGCAAGAACTTGTGCAGAAATAAATCAAAATTTTTCGTATAATTTCTTGTGTTTATTTTTCTATGGTTGAGAGATATAATTTTTTAGAAAACAATTGGCGTTTTGCGTATTACAGTCTACTGGCAAACAGTCAAAGTAGGCTGTATAACGAGCATTTGTTAGATAATTCGTTGGTAGGAATGCAGTTAACTTTGGCACACAAATTATACGAAAGAAGACTGTGTGTGCACAAGCTTGCCCTTCCTAAAAAATACTAATTTGTAAAATTTTTGACCTATATTTTTTTGACAGTATGTTTAATTACTTATACATTTTAATTGGAATCAAAATTTGTATGCCCTTTGGGTAGTAACCTACGGTAGTAGGTTACTACCCAAACGTAGTAGACTATGCTGCCAGAGACGTAGTAGAAATATGCTACTAAACTTTATTAGTATCTAATCTAATACTAAGAATGACCGTCGTGTGTTTATATATGTAGTTATTTATTTATATATTTATTTATTTATATGTTTCGTGTCACTTTAAAAAAAATTAGAGAGATTCAGAGCCTTATGTACTCGAGCCCGTATCGTGGATACCGAGTTCAGCGGGGTATTGCCCTATGATTTGGGTACATTGTACCCGAATATGACACGAATTGCAGAGTCAATTGCAGCAGTAGAAAACTCAGAGTCTTAGTTTTCACTGGGAATGTTGATATTAAAGAAATATTCAATTAAAACGATTGTCCTTTGTAAATATCTATGAAACGAAATATATTGCATTGCGTTCTTATATGTAATTTTATTTAATATCTTTCCAACAGTATTTGCTATCATTTTTGATGGTACGGGCATTATCACAAAATCTCTGCCATCATTTTTGACGGCTGTGTACACTTGTATCAAGACATGTACAGGGGACTTCTCTGTGTAGAGTACCTGTGGCACAAAGCAAATGTGCAGATGAAGAACATGGTACAGGGTTTGACAACAAAACTTCCTTTTTTCAAAGCAAAACGCTTTGAAAAAAGGAAGTTATGTTGCTGCACCTTGTGTTATGTTGTCCTGTTACGTTGTTGCATTTGGATACAATAGCACAAAAGATTCCCAGGAGCTACATACTAACGTAATCTGGTGGAGCTGTTCTCTCACCATCACAAGATAAGGAGCTCACGGAAGCCACGTAGATGATGGCATTTCTAAGTGTTATGAATAAGGGATGGATGAATGAATTAGCTCACTTTGTCCTCTGAATGCATTTTGTTTTCTACTGATAAAAAGGAATTCAATCTGTAAAAGATATACATTATGCACGTGCATAATGCTCTCATGGCTTTGTCACAAGATTTATGATATGAAAAGGTCAAACACTTTTGTGGATTAATTTTAACTGTAGGTTAAACCACCAGTAAAATCCCCAGGTTGTGTCGACTTAATATTTAATTGAAAAGTTGAAGTGATCGCTTCTAATTCATAACAAACTCAAGAGTCCAAGTAGATGCCTAACATGGTTTAAATTGACAACTAAGTTCAAAATTTCCTATCGTAATTGCACATGTTTGTGTCTGACGTCTCCGTTTGATGCACTGATATTAAATACTTCCATACAAATATCGAGCAGTATCTTATGAATAGAAAAAGATTTTTGTCCTCAAAAATATCGAGTATCAGCATTTCTCAACACAGTTCAATAATGATTCTTTTCTCGGAAGCCTGAATGAGTAAGCAGGTTTCTAGCAAGTACGATTGGGGGGAGAGGCTTCCCTCTCACAGAGGGAGACTAGCTCCCGGTGCCCCCTTTCTCATCCAAAGCGTTCTTCCCTCGCCTAACTCCGCCCACTAGAGAGCACAGCTAACAGCTGGGAATTCCCGCAAATATACGAACTTCTTTATTCCTTGTGCGCAAATTCCCTAACTCTAAGTTACGGCTTGTTACAGCAAACCATGACGACGTTACATGCCCTGTTCTTTGCGTTACCGATGTTTGTTTTGCTGATGACAGGTTTGAAGAAAGAGAGAGAGAGAGAGAGTATCGAGCAGTTGGCGATTGCGTTGAGAGAAAGCAGCTTCGTATTGCGCCACGTTTGGAGGTGCGTCACAGCAGCCGCGCTAACAAAGCAACCGAGGGGCCCACACGGGAGCCCAGCCACCCTCCGTGGAGGGAAGGGATGTCATCATTTCAGTGGGGCCTTCTAAGGCACCTGAGGCACACGAGTGGGGGCTAATGTCTTTCTCTGTAAAATTTTCTCCTGGTTTCGAAATGCAAAATATCGCATTTAATAAATCAACATAACCTCGGCAGACATTTGGGGCACCTAAGTTCAATGTGGTTTATGTGAGTCGTGGCGATTTTATTCAATGGACAGTGAGTGGTAATATTGTGTCAAAGCGAGTGGTAATGGTGTTTTAAAACGAGTGGTAATGATGTCACAATAGTCAGTGGTAATCCTGTTACAATGGTCAGTGAAAATACTGACACAATAGTCACTGATAAACCGTCTTATTTAGTGTATGGAAAAGTGTTGAATATAACAGATATTTTGGTACGTGGCAGCAAGATATGTTTGGTGAAAAGCTGTAGAAAGGTTGAGGCTGACACGCGCAGGGATGGAATTGCCGGTAGGGCGCACTGGCAACATGCACGTGCGCAGCAAGCACGTGCACTACAAGCATGCATACAGTAAGCACGTGCACAGCAAACACGTGCACCACAAGCACATTTACAAAAAGTAAGAAAATGGCAGGTTACATACACAAAAAGCAAGTACACGGCCAGCACAATTCCACCAAGTCATCACGGATGTGCGGTCCATTGCTTGCTCGTCGATAGAGTGCCAAAAAATGCTCCTCGTCAACAATGATTTCACCTGAAATATTTTGACGCTTCAGACCAGACTTGAACCTAACAACTGAAATGGACATCAGAGGCAATAAATCACTATGTGTACCCATGTCATTATTCATATTCCTTTTTTGATGGTAGCTTTAAAACCAACTTAGGTGAGCACAAATTTAACGAAACGAAGAAAATACAAGGCTTGCAAGGAACAGTTTTTAGCACGCTGTTTGCCTGTGCGCTGAGTCCCTGCCAAGAGCTGCGCCTCTTGCAGAGTCAGTGGCAGCAAAACCTCGGTGCCTGCCGTTGCTGATGTACAACTTATGATACCGTAGATATACAAGTGCACACGTCTGCAGCACCAAATAACAAGCCCAACTGTGTAGTGCAGGTTTGTGCTTTATATCGTTACACGTGTTTCTCAAAAATTAATTAGGCATGTGTAAATTCTACTATATTAAGCAAGCGTGGTTGTTTTATTTATGCACGAGTTCATTAAGTGTTCTGCTTCTATGCTTTTTTTCGTAAAATATCTTAGAAAAGTTCAGCTGCTATCGAACTGATAATTCGAAACTACGGACGCGTGCTCGATAGACCAAATTAGTCACAACTGAAGGACGATCAGTAGTCGTGCCTCTGGACTCGGAAGCGGTGCGAAAATGTTGTCGTCTGAATAATCATTTTTCAGCGACAGTTTTACGAAGATTTGTGATATTTTGTGAGACCTTTCAGACCAACAAAGTGTTTTGATCAGCTATGTGAACAATGCACCAGCATTACATGCATTTATTCGTTACCTGCAGCATCTATCGCAGCATTGCCTTCCGAAACTATCGCAGCATTGCCTTCCGAAACTATCGCAGCATTGCCTGCAACATGTGTTGCATCGACGCATTGACAACGAGTTGTTGTTACTCGACGTAGTTATTGCATCTATCACTGTTGCAAGAAACACGGCTATTGTAGCGACAAAGTAGTTGCAGTAGTAGCAATCGTGAAAACAGTTACAAATTCGTTGCTTTACTGGATGTGCAGTGATAACGTCCTTCAGCAGCTCAAGGAACTCAAATAGTTACTCAAAGAAATTTGGTGTCAGCCACAAAGAAGTGACTAGAGTAGGTTTAACAATGGTTGCTGCAGTGCCTGACGTAATCAAGCGTGAAGTCGTGACTGCTCTCCAGAAGCAGTTATCACTGCGATAATTGTGGAAGCCAGTATTGCTTCAACAGCTGTAAAGGTAATTGTGACTGCTGCAGTCAGTTAGTGTTGCAACAGTTACACCTGCAGTCGGGAAGCCTCAAGTCAGGCACACGTGTGCTAGACGCTCTCAGCGTCAGTTGGCAGCTCTACGTTGCAGCTTCTGCAGCTGCGCGCGTGGTGCCACTGCCGCTGGTGCTGCTGGTGGTGCTCTGCTGCAGCGCGTGCGACGCTCTCACTTCAACATGGCTCGTGTGTGAGGGTGCTCAGGCTGCCGCTGCCCTTCCTACATTACGAATATTCCTGTTTATTTAAGGTAGTGTTCATGATCAGATGTCCATTGTGGAGTGCAGTGTGGCAAACATTTTTAAAAAATTTATTGTGAGCTGAGCTGTTGTAAAACGTGTTTGTGTTTTACTCAACGCTTCGCGTGTTACTGGAAATAACTAGTACTCAAGTTCCTACTCACTATCGTTCTTCACTTATTTTGTGTTCAAGTGAACAATTTTGACTTTTTGGGCTGTGAGCGTTGTTGAAACGTGGAGAAACCGTCCTGCCGTTCGTGTTCCTGCACAGTTGAGATCCCGGAAAGCGAGGGTGAGTGCAAGCCAGAATGTGAGAGTGGCCGAGCGGGGCTGCCAAACTGCGTAGTATTGGATGGTGCCTCTCGCACCACAACCCCCAGAGGCCTCATCCTTCCAGCTCTCCGCTTCCACACCCAATTCGCCGAGTTGTGGAGTAGGTACGAGACTACGTGGAGTAGGTACGACTGTGTAGTGGAGTAGGTACGAGTGTGTAGTGGAGTAGGTACGAGACTACGTGGAGTAGGTACGAGTGTGTAGTGGAGTAGGTACGAGTGTGTAGTGGAGTAGGTACGAGACTACGTGGAGTAGGTACGAGACTAAACAATCTTTATTTCCAATAAAGTACACAGTACATAGACATTTAGTACATTGGACTACGTGGAGTAGGTACGAGACTTCGTGGAGTAGGTACGAGTGTGTAGTAGAGTAGGTACGAGACTACGTGGAGTAGGTACGACTGTGTAGTGGAGTAGGTAAGAGTGTGTAGTGGAGTAGGTACGACAGTGTAGTGAAGTAGGTACGAGTGTGTAGTGGAGTAAGTACGAGTGTGTAGTGGAGTAGGTACGAGACTACGTGGAGTAGGTACGAGTGTGTAGTGGAGTAGGTACGAGACTACGTTTGTAGGCATAATCGTAAATAGGAGTTGGTTTATTTTCGGCCTTTGGAATTGGAACCTGAAGTGAGAATCTAAATTTAGCAGTTAGAACCGAAATTTAATTAATAATTTGTCAAGTTTAGGGCTGTGCAGATCTCAAAAAGTCTAACGAGAAAGATTCATAATATCCGTGTACTTAATATGTGCGTAGAATCAAGGATGGAATTAAAAATATTTTGTACGGCAAAGGACAAAGACAAATAAAAAACTCTATGAGCAGCAAATGCGTTTTTCAGTTTAATGTTGTGGCTTAAAAACTATGCACAACGACTAAAAAATTCGTACTCCTAATCAATCTGCCATTTTCGACGGCTAGTACGAAACATTCCATTCAATAACGAACAGTCGCCACTGGGCTGATGTTATGCAACGCAGCCGACAATCTTATTATTGATCGTAGGTGTCCACCATTCTCCCTACGCTGGTCCTCCATTGTGACCAATAATAAATGTCACGGTACAAGAACCTCTTGTGTTGGTGGTCTGTATTAACCATCTGCGACAATTATGAAATTTCCAACCGAAAATGAAACATAGCAGATTTGTCTTCGAATTTACACCCATGATTATCCTTGTGAACCAGAGTTTCAGTCTCAAGAATTTGATGAGAAGCATCAGGTGGAACACAAGTTACATGTGTGTTCTCATCTGCGTCGTAGCAAGTCGGTTGCGATGCGTAGCAAAAGCTAATGTTTTTCCTGCTGATTTCTTCATGAATGTCAAGTTTTCTAAACGTCGTGTGAGCGGGCACTAATTTGGTTTAATGTTATTACATGCAGATTTTGTGGTAAACTTACTGGCAGTTACAAGCATATCTTAAATTCTGTTATTTATATAGTCGATCTTAACAAAATGAGTGAGTTAAAGATGTTTAGGAGATGATAACATTTTGAATTAAGAGACAACAGATACTTTCTTCGTGATGAATTGTTCCAAAACATTTAATTGAGTAACAACGGAAATGACCCTTTCTTTGTGCTTAACATCAAGATTTGAAAGTTATTTCGAGAGACCATTTCCTGTCGAGTATTGGATCAAAGTGCTCACTCGATGGCTCACTATCAGCGAACAGATAATACAATCACATTAATTATTAAATTTAATAGGTGAGGAGTCTTCTTTGTGTGGACTTGGTCAATTGATTAACTATAACCCTGATCAATCATCAAAACTACAGGGCGTGATCCGGTCAATGAAGTACACAGCATACAAACACGATGGGCGAGCTCTACACTAAGCATGCACATGCCTCTGCAATCCAACGTTAACGACGTTCTTTAAAATTGCAGAACCGCGAGTCAGTTAATTCGAACAAGCATGATATATTCAAAATACAACCAGTATGTAAGCGAGAGACTTTTATTAAGTTTGGAATGGTTATCTGTATAGGTCGTAACTCTTTCAATGGGGAGCACGACAAGTCAGTGAATAATACGAATATTAATTTGCCAGTATTCTGCTGGTCATTTAGCAGTTTAGAAATTAGAGCTCCAGAAGAACTCGATATCGCCTCCAACGCCCATGTTCGCAGAAACCCACGCTCTGTTCGTGCACGGCGTTGGCAGTTTACTTTAGTGTTAATTTCAGTTCATTAGCGCAAGGAACACGTTCGCAGTCGGAGCGAAATTCAATCAGCAGTGATCATTTGCACTAGATGTGCATGCAGAAGTCAACATCATTTCAGGAGGAGATCGATTTCTCGTTTTTTTTCGTGAGATGTAGACGAGCACGTTTGTTACGACAAACATCTTTAATATGAAACACGTTGCGGATGCCACAATATCATCATGTGTGTCGTAATAAACAGAAGAATAAAATAATGTAGCACCAGGGGCTTGTTGCACGTTACAATCAAAGCAAAGACAGATACACACGTTCTCACAAACCTGAACTATTATAAAAGGTAGGACTAGCAATGACTAGTTTCGCAGAGATCGGAGCAGCGTCCAAAAAAGGGGTTTTAAGTAAATATTATACATTAATTTCAACGTAAGCGTTTAATTTTTTAGCTCTGGCCAACAATGAAAAAATTCTGGCATGATTACAAATAGTTATATACTTTTATTAAAAAAACACGTAATGCAGAGTTTAGCTTAACCAAGTTTGTCAATATCTCAACCCCTAGGTGTACAAAGTGTTTGTGTGTGTGAGTGCATGTATGGGCATGTAGGTGTCCGTGTATGTGCATCTGCCCGTGCGAGTGTAGGTGTGAGTGTGTGTGGAAGTGTAAGACTAAAGTTGGATTGCTATAGATACAGACGTCGGTGTAATGCATTTTTATTCTTCCCTTCATTATTGCACCTGATCATGAAATTGTTCTATTTCGAAACTTACATATGTCAAAGCCATTTTTACGACAGTGGTTATCCTTTTACGACAGTAATTATCCTTTTTATTTCAAGAAGCTTCTCATGACTTCTTCATGGCAGATGTAATGATATTTCATACAATTCGGTTTACTCCCGTTGTCTGAAAATGTTGATAATTTTTTCTGAAGGAAAACATTCGGGTTGACGTAAATTTTACAACAGAGCAGCACTAGAAAATTGAAGGTGTTCATCATAATACTTGAAGCCATGGTTTATGGGTCGAATATGAAGTAGTTCTAAAATTCTGGTATTATCGCTGTCGTAGTTGATTTGTTGAACATCACGCACTGGTCTGGACAAGATAATGTGACGTAGAGGAAGGGGTGAAGATCCTTCTTATCAGCGGATGTTTGCATCAGTAAGCGATAACACAAGCAAAACACATCAATCATTCAAGATAAAATGTTGATTTTATGTTTCGAATGATTTATTTTGACGTTAGCGTATTTAATGACTTTGGAAGGCCTATAGAGGATACCATACTGCCTCTGACAACGTTAGAGTTCAATTCTCCAGGAGTATGAGTATTTCAAAGAGTTTGGTGAATGAATGAATGCCATGGGCATTGAACTCAAGTTTATAACTTGTACGATATTCATACAAAATTTAACACCTCAAGCACGTTTAGTATGTATGAAAGTCAGTTCACAGAACTCAAGCAGTTTGCTTGTAATGCTTGAGTACCCTGTCAAGCTTATCGTTTGGCACGTAGTTACTAAGTGATGATCCACGGTCTAATACCTGAGTCATCTATGAAAAACTTAATAAAAATATTAGTTTCTGTGCAAAGTCCAACTCATGAAGTTTATTCAAGTGGTCATGACAGTGAGTCACAAGATTGGTGCCTGGCGTCCACGAGATTTGATGACAATGAATCATTCTTAAGTACTGATGAAAGCCTGACACTGATGAATTTTCAGACTGTAGTACATTTGAAACGGCTTTTACTTGGAAGGTGCATTCAGTTTATCTCAATTCATTCTCGAGCGAAAAATATTTACTCTGAATTTTAATTTTTGTTAAATATTAATGGCTAAAAATATTAATTTCGTATTCTTCGTAGATATTTGTGGAGGTATATATGAAACATTTTTATCTAATGAGAAGGGTATGGCTGTAATTCCATACTGTATACGATAGAGTAGTGCTTCTCAAACTATCTGTTGTGGTATACCGGGAGTTGTTTTCAATGTGCCAAGGATAGATAATATTTTTTAGTTATATCAATTTATACCGGAAATAATATTGATAAAAAATATAACAAAACTAAGGCAGTGCTTGATAAATAAATCATCAAAGACCCGCAGTAAATTCTCCTGCAATGCATAAGGCGACATAGCTGAAATTATGCATTTTTTTTCTTTTCTGTAAAGTTACCGTACAGAGGTACAGGTCAGTGGACTACCTCTTTAGTACCTAGTACTGTTATACGTAGAGTATAAACAATCGTTGATCGCAGTTCACTTTTAGGAGATGTGCCACATCTTTTTTTAATACTGCGTTTCATTTGAATATAAATACACATCATCGGTAGTAACATGAATGAAGTTTTTGATCACCTATGATTAACTTTTTGATTTTATTCAGCTCGCAAAATGTAATGAATAATAGTGTTTCACGCTATTCATATAACCCAATGCTCGAGTTTTCTTGATTTGAAAACTGAAGACTTTTTTTTGAAGTCCAGCTAAATTTATCGGAAGCTTCTTTAAAAATGTGTGCTTAGGTACCCCAGTAAATAAAATTTTAAGTTCGAAGTGTACAATGAAAATTTTGGTTTACGATTGTGTGTTCGTAGTGAAGATTTACTGTTGCTCTATCTCTCGATATTGTTAAATATCGAGTAGTCGGGAATTAGAGTTCTATTTGTGTGAATGTTTATTCAGGGCACAGAGCTACTGCGTAGTGACATCAACTATTACGTCGTGATGACATTTAAATGAAAGAATTCACATCACTTGGCGCTCACAATGATTTTACATCGTATTGAACTCAAAGATGATGGGCGGAACTATTCGTTGTATTATTTGATGTTTTTCCTTGTAGCGACATAGTATTGCGTCCCAATGATGATAGCAGTACAACTAATGAGGAGTTCTAATCTCTCCCCTGTAGCATTGATAGATTAGATGCACTCGTTGAAAAAACTCTCAAATGTACCGTTTGCAGCCTCACCCAATTTTGTGTGAGCATTTGCGTGGCTTTGTGATCTGTTGCGTCATGATGTGCTCGCCTATACAGCACGCCACGAGGAATTGTTGCATCATGTGCTGCAGCAACTCGCTTACACGTGGCAGGCATGCGCTATTTCAGGAGTAGTTCTGCGCTGCACGACCAAGGGACGTACCTGCTGAATGACGTACCTACTAAAGGACGTACCTGCTGAATGACGTACCTGCCGAGGGACGTACCTGCTGAAGAACGTACCCAGCTACCGCTTGCTCCTACTGGCGTGCTCATGCATTGCTCAGGTAGTGACGTAGTGTGGATACTGAATGGGACATGAGGGATAGCGAGACTTGAGTTCCTTTTTTCGGACTCCACAGTGATAACTCTGGCAGCCAAGATTTTACCCAGAAGGTTTAAAACTTGCCGTATGTTTTGAATTCAAGGGATTAATACTATTTTGACTTGCCTTTGAACGATAAAGACTGACGCAAAGCACTAATTTGGAAATGAATTCACACAGCCCAGTTATAATACATTCTTGTTGACGTAATCATGATTTCAATGACGATGCCAAACTTACGATACACAGGAAATAATTTTATTGCTGAATCTTGTAATGTTGCTTTTAGTATAATAAGAATTGAGGACGAAGTTTGCACAGAAGTGTACTGCTATGATCAAATTTTTGAGCTACACAAAGAAGGTAGCTTAACGTCATGATTAGCTCAGTTGATGAATTTATTATCTTAAGAACACGGTAATATGATAAATACTGCCACAGCCTCCATTATTTTATAGCTTTATTCAAGTCACACATTCAACATTTCACTGTACATGCAGTGTTACTTTATGGTATAAATATTGTTTCTACTTCTTATTCTTAATGAAATGGGACAGATGAATGCTTCTTCCGCACTAACCAATTACATAACTCTACAAGTAAAGAGATATTAATAAAACATCAGACATGTATTGATAATTTAAATAATGAATGCTGCCACGTGAATAGAAAAACCTCATTGGCATTGGTTGTACATACAGTTTACCCCGCAGAGGGAAGAAGCGTTTCATTTTTCGCTTAAGTTTTTATTACGCTTCGCAAACTGGTAACAGCTGTAAACATTGAGTGGGCGTTTTCAGAACGCTCCGCTCATCGAGCAACTCGATGTAAAAATAGACTCAACTCTCAGGACTATGCACTTTGTGAAAAATAATCGAGGATCTTTCATTGCAAGACGGTGATCAGGTATGCGACTACCACGTGCTACGACGAGCAACACTTGTTTGCCGCAGCATCTCGCCATGCAGTCTTGTGCAAAAATATATACAGAAGAGAGAATATAGCAGTTCTATGTTTTTTTATGATTTTCGCTTCTTTCAGGAAGACAAAAAAATTAAATAAAAAGTAATATCATCGTTATTTTTAGTCCAGTGCGGAAAACTAATCGTCCTTGCATGACTTATGAAGGATCGTCCTCGCATGGGTATTCTAACTCTTTAACCCTTTAGCGACCAAGTGGACTATTCGGTCGCCTTTCACGGTCTTTGGGAGAATTGTTCTAATAATTAAACAGTGAGCAATATGAGGTTGCTACTAGGTTTGAACGCTTCGGCATGTTACAGCGTCGTTCTTTTGGCTGCCTGGCTCTCAGCGTGCTTCATTGCATCAGTGTACAGACGGTCTTTGTGAGCTTAGACGTAGAAACTAGAAAAACAAATTGGTTGCTAAAGGGTTAAAGCGTCGTCAAACACCATTGCGTGCTTGAAAACAAGTAATACGTGAGCTGAAGTTAAAGTTTTGCCAAAACATCCTGCGTGTCAAGTTGCCGTTTGACAATTTCTTATCAGGAGCCTCCATCACGCTATTTTCCTGTCAGTCAATGAATGAAGATAAGAATGCGTCTCAAACTTATACATCGTTCTTGATCAAGCCGTTTCATCCCCTGCGTGGGATAATTTGCAGAAGCAGATTGATATCGTGCAAGTACTGTACACTGTATTAACAACAGTCAATGAGTACAGGTGATAGCGAAATTGTACCAGAGAATGACGACTTCTAAACTATTGCCTGACTTTGCTTCCGGCTATTGTTCTATTTATGAAGGTATTGGAAAAGCAATTAACGTTAATTAATAGGTTTTTGCTTCTTCCCCTTCTTTCCTTCAGAATGAAGACTGTTTTAGTGATGCATATTCAAAGCGATCGATAAGTTTCTCAAGTTTTTTCTGAATTAAACTTCAAATAATGTCTATTTTCAAATACTGTAATTGAGTCTTCAAATATTCCTTGTTGATCTTAAAAACTGTGCAATCAAAGAAAAAAAATGAACGTAACCAACAATTAGTTAACGAGTTTAGTTCTGATGAAAGATTCGTCGTTTGAGGAAGTTCATTTAATAGCTCTCAAAAATACTGAAAGAAAGTTCTCACATTCGTTTCGCACAGAAATATTCCAGACAAATTCATTCCTGTATCAGAATCAAAATACAAAGAGACTGATATCGTTTGATGACAGAACTTTCTTCTTTACATAAATTGAGCTTGTGGGATCGGGGTCATTGAACCATGTGTTCGTTCTGAAACGATCATGATGATGACATTATATTTGTGCAAGGCTGTAGCTTTGATCACATCGTAGTAGCGAGGCATTTTTTGTTCCTAAGAAGAGGTTGGCAGCAGCACGAGCAGCAGCAGCAGCAGCAACCACCTCCTTGCTCCCGGACTGGGGATTGATCCACACAGAGGCACCGGTAAGGGGTTCGTCTTTCTAGAACGTTCGCCTAAACTATTGATTCTCTGCAGTAACAACACATTGCACTTTTCTCGTGAGTAATTGTATTCAAAGATTCAGGTCCTAGTTGGTTATTTGCATTTTTCAATTTCACGTTCGGTACAAAGTACGATGACATTCATATAGTTATTGCTTCCATTGATGTGACATCACTTTGGCTCGTGAGTGTGGAAACACTCATTTATGTGATGTTTTCTATGCATTGCACTTTGCATACTATGTGTTAAGTCCATGTCTGATTACTAATTTTCTTACCAGGCTTACCGTTTACACTGAAATAATATTAAAATCTATACGCATATTTTGAAATCCATATGAGTACAGTAATAAAAGATTCTGAGCATCGAAATCAGATAAAATTTCTCATTAGAGAGTGAAATATTTGAAACTATACTTCCGCAGAGTTATCTCAAGCATACGTTCAAAGCAAGCAGTGATGCAAGTCGTAAATTCTGTTTCAAAGCAAGCAGTGATACAAGTCGCAAATTCTGTTTCAAAACTAGCAGTGATGCAATTCGCAAATTCTGTTTCAAAGCAAGCAGTGATACAAGTCGCAAATTCTGTTTCAAAGCAAACAGTGATACAAGTCTCAAATTCTGTTTCAAAGCAAGCAGTGATGCAAGTCGTAAATTCTGTTTCAAAGCAAACAGTGATACAAGTCGCAAATTCCGCGCCGAGTTATTTATGTTCAAGACTTAATTATCTTCTGAGAGTGCAACTCTAAGTCGCTTGAGTCGAAAGGGTATGCAGGCTTGGGAGTGACCTCAGAGCGGCCTCAACATGTAGAACAGAGTGCCCCGTTACCTTGTGCATGTGTATGCTACGTCACAGCCCAATGTACGTACCCTGTCACCTGCATTCAGAAAGAGCTAGAGAGAGCAGCTGGCAGTTGCTCGGCCTACGTATGAAGCAAGTCAGAGCGCTGGGGCTGGTAACCACGGTGTTGCCATCGCTGCCCGAGTAAAATTCTTGCAGGAGAAGTAAATATTTACTCATTCAGGATAGAGGATTCACAACTATAAAAACCGACTATTAACTTCGTCAAACTGCAGTATTCAAATGTGGTGTGTCATATATAAGAATGTAATAATATTCAACATGAGTGCCATGAAAAATCTAGAAATTCCAAGAAATATCTTGAAACCCACAACTCCGATAGGCTTGTTTTGAGCCTGGGCCTCTCAGTCAGCTGACGAACGTAAACAAACTAGCATCTTCTCCTCCGAGGCGCACGAACGGCCGCTTTGTCTCTTGTGTTTGCGGTTATTTCTGTAAAAATAGCTTAGCTGTCGTCGTTGTAATATTAGCTGAATTGGGTTTGAACAGATGCTTCAAAATGTGGACACATAGAACGAAACTCCGTGGAAATAATTCATGATTTTAATTCATAATTTACGTAACGCGCAACGATGACGTAATAGTGAAGTCATCTATTTCGAGTGAACAATAAATCCATGGTGTAATGGTGAACTATGCATGAAGCTTTTGAGCTCCACGTTTAATTCCTACTAAATGCAAAGCTTCGTCTAGTACCAATGAACGTTTTTGATGCACTAATGCCAGGTAAGCACACAGATTTACTGAAATTGAATGGGGTCTACTAATGTTTGATAATTTTTGGAACCATGTGACAACTCTTCCCAGAATTTTGTTGATAGAAGTTAAATGTTTATTTGTGTTACTAGTATGTTTCAGATTAATATTTGTCAATATGATCTTGTCCATGGTTTCTCGAAAGATGGTTACTATGGATGCACAATGCAGTTGGAAGGTAAAATAAGTATTTCGAGAGAGGGATATCAGTAACTTCATTTGAATCAGTATTCGTAGATTGAATTTTTGAACGCGAAAGAACCACAGAGAATAAAATTAACATTCATACGCACTTCTATGCTGAAAAATTGTGTTCAACTCCCAACACGAAGTTGACCACACATTGCGTATGAAACAGAATTTTCTGAGTGCTGCACAGTTTTTGTAAGAAGTGGTTGTCATGCACACGGGATTAAGTAATGTTGGTTGAGTTAATATTGCATTGGCTCGAGATAGATGCGCAGGTCTTGGTAGTGACAGCCGGAGCTTGACGCATGTTGCAAGTCACGCGCTCACTACAAGTCTCAACACACCGTGTCTGTTCTGGTATTTATTATTCAGAGTGCATCATGTTGCTTTGGTAGGGAACTAGGTCTAGATTTTACCACATCGAACAAAAAACAACGTTCTTGTTCAACGTGTTCACCTAATTTAATGATAAGTTACAGGCCGAGTTTTCGAATTTTTGTTCAGGGTTTTTGAGACTCAAGTAGGGACAAATTTCAATTGAACAACGACTGCACAAAGGAGAAGAAAAGTCCACTGTAACACACAGGTGCGCCAGCCACCTGATAGCCCAGTGCACAGCTCGGTAAGTTCGCTGCACTGGCTAGCTCTTGTGTGTCTTCACACTCTCAAAACTGTTCCATGTTCTTCATATAACTTGAACATCACGTGTTATAATGTTGGAAAAGCTGCTAAACCGTTTTACTTGAGACAATATCCACGTATAAAAAACAATGATGCGAATTTTAATACGTGACCAACTTGGACAATTTCGTACGGTTGAAAAATCAGAAAATAGATTTGAAACTGCCCATGTACGAGTGTAGCTCATTTCCACGGAAAGATTGAAATGACTATAGCTCTCTTGTATAGAAGCTGTTATGAACTGACGGTAAGATGTGTATGTTGTTTTTGAGTATCTGTAACCTGAAAAACACTGATATGGAAACAAGGGACACTTTTTGGTAAAGAAACAATAGTTACGGCCGTGATAAACTCAACCGGTTCTGAGTTGATCATTTTTGAAGATACGTAAAAAAAAATTAAGAAACCTAAAACTCTTCATCATTCTTAAAAGTTTCCTCAGTTTCGACTTAATTTGTGCATCAATTTCTGTTTCATCTTTCTTTGTTATCACAACTCATTGTAATTAGTATAATATTAGGTTGCTGAGAGAATAATATTTACATTGAGTTGTCGGCAACCCACATGAGGTAACCACGGCCGCAGTTTTATAGCTGGCGCTGGCAACACTCGCCTGCATTGTGACTTCCAATGCACGAGAGGAGGAGTAAGGGAAGGTGAATGAGTGTGGGGTAGGGAGACTCATGGTAGAGGGAGGAACGCTGCGAGTGGCCGTGACCTTGGGGCCCTCGTTGGGTGCTGGGAGGGGAGTCGGTCCCCAACGCGGCCTCTTCAACTTTGCTGGCGTGTATTGATCGACGCTTCCCCTTGCCTCCCGTAGGTTGTTCTTCCCCATGTGTCCAAGCTTGCCTCTCTCTCTCTCACACCCTCCCTCCCCAACGATGATTCCTCAGAGCGTAGCACAGTCGTGCTTTCCCAACTGCGCAGTAACGGCCCCAAATACAACACTGATTCATGCGCCCCATATTTTTGATGGCAACTCGTCCACGCCTCAAGAACGAGTTTCCTTAAACTATTTTCATTTGCTTCAGGCTGCAAATGTGCACATGTACATGATGCTTAGATGGCAGTGATTATACCGTAGTTTCCCATCCTAAAATGATGAAACGAGGAAATTGTGCTCTAATTTTCTTGCATTTTTCCCCTGTCCGAATGGTACACAGATGCTCCTTACATGCTCTCATCACGAGGCTAATAAGACTAATAACCAGTTTTATTCATGTCACAGCTTGGTCGGATGGTACAATTTACGTAACTCCCTGAAATCAACACTTGTTGACAAGACAGAGCTTGCTCGCAGCTACTTATATGACCCTGTAGTTTTTTATAGTTTCAAAATTCGCATAATTTTGGGGAAGGCTATCAGCCATTTTACTTCAACCGTGTTTGTGGACTGTACCTGATCTGCTGTTCGATTTTTCATGCAGGGATTGTACAAATTTGTGTTGAGACTCATGACATTCGGTAACTGGGGTGGTTGAGGACGCTGCACCAGCTCAGCAGGCAGCACGTGGTTCAGGAACCTGTTGCTGCAGCTATAGATGTGCTCGTCCTAACTGCTACACGCCGCTTCTGGCTTTTCTTTGTTTGGAAAAACTTGCTCAGTATTTGAATAAAAACACCCCAATTTTATGGTCTTTGAATGAAAGCCTCTTTTTATCTCCCAGGCGAGTGTTTTTAACATTTTCAGTTGATTATTTTTAAGACTAATAGTTAGCATGGCGAGAATGATAAAGGTATTCGAACGATGTTTTCCGTAGCTCAGTATTTATCAATTGAAAAACTATTATTACGAATTAGCTGAAAGAAAAATGTTAACCCTGAAGCTGAATCATGGAACTGAATGAAATGACTTCCCATTGCTAATATTTGTTACGTTTTCACCGAGTATAACGAGGCAAAATATTTACAGCTTTTCAGGCGTTTTGGGAGTCACACCTAAATCGTCGTCCTCAAAACGAGGGAATTGTGCACTTGGAAAATAGAAAATTAAATCACAGAAACTTGCAATAAAGCCTAAATGAAGGTGAGAAGTATGAATATAAATAAAAATCAACGAGTGCTGCGGCCAATAGAAACATGGGTCTGATAGATTATTGATTACTGAATAAAATCTCCGACACTAGCACTATAGATGCAAAAAGTGCTTGTAAATTACAACTGTCAAATAAATTTTCATTATAAATAAATACTAAATGATGTGCAAACACAATGCAAGCAATAACTAACAGAATGTACGGAAATCTATACATATTGCGTTTTACGACAATAGATCTCTAAACACAAAGAAAATCTCTCAGATCATATTTTAGCTCAGTATGAAAGTTCACGATTTCATTTTTATGAATTAGAGCTAACATTTTGAGCTTAGGTCGTCTGATAACTGAAATTTCGTGAATGACAAAAATATATCGTAAACGACGTATCGTTCTGTCGTGAGACGATTTTTGGGTCGTGGAATAATCAGAACACACTCTTTTACAACACTAATTAAGAAACACCCATGCGTAGGCGAGTCTACACTGATTTTCACTACGCTTGCCAATAAGTTCGCATTGCAAAACTCGGATGATTTTTACAATTAGTAATCTGTGTTATAGGAAAGACAAAGTTCAAGCGCACCGGTCACACCACTGCTACCTGACGCATCGTGCTCATCAGAAACAGATACACGTGAACTCTCATCATGCAAGCAGACTCTGGTCAAGGAATGCCGTGCTGGCTGTCATGGCCACACCTAGTGCATTTCAAGAATTGGACCTCGAACAACACCAGGCACAGTTACGCGTCAATGATTATGGAGCAATTTGTTATCTCTATGGTTCCACAGTGCGTTGGCAAGTTGAGGGTTGTGTGTAATCCATTGTAGCATTAAATACTCAGTTGGGCAGAGAAAGACCCGAGTATTGTAATCTCGAAATCTCTACCTTATCATTCAGTCACGGTCGTCATGGACTATCCTTTGATGACACAATGGATTCTAGTCACAGTAGAATATAATGATGTCGGTGTACAGTACCAGCATTGGTCTAAAAACGAGTGTGGATACTAAAATTGATGTTGACTAACATTTTCTTCATTTGAGTATCTAGTCCAGGTTCTAACAGATGCATCATAACACAGTGTGGTATCTTTATGGCGTAGTAGGAAAAAATCCTTGAGAATTATATGTACGTATTATCTCACCATCGAATATGAAAGCTCAGTCAACGTTGAAGATGCGGAGTTAATACGGACTAGATAATTTGGCTACCTTACAATCACAAGTATTAGGCATAATGACATGATATAATTAAGCATGAACTTTCTAGACATAATAAGTCGAAGTTTGGTTGGAAGTTCAGAGGATTGCATTATTAGTTCAGGATTACATCTCACACAATTATATTCAATGAATTACGGAACTGGGGTTAGGACTAGTGGCTTAGTGCACACTGTATTACTGTTCCCCGCCTGTGAAATGGTCACCGTGGACGCCAGTGCTTCCATGCTACACGTTCGACCTCGAACTAATTCTCACCGTCATCGTGGCTTGCGTCTCAGTTTTTACGGATACGTCATGTGAACGCCAGGTATTTTAATGTGTTCCTAAGTTCAGCGAGGCTGCAAGCACTTTATTATGTGTCCACTGCAGTCACGATGGTCATTTTCAGGCTCGTGTGACTGATAGCCTAGTTGGCCTTGAACCCGATGCCTCTGTGTTGCCGGGGACAATCTTGCTTGTCTTCGTGTCCTACCTAACGCTGTGGTATGCTAGTGTTTGCTACACACAGTTCTGCGGGGCGGCATGCATTACATTTGATAATGACTCAAATGTTTCAGTACGAATCTCAAAGCGCCTGGTTCTATCCTACAGGTAAAATTTAGGGCATAATGCCTTGCCCAAGTTAGTGTAACAGCAATTTTGTCAAGACTCAGTCTATTGTTGGACTCGGGCAACTATGCGAGGAATGGTCACTCATTTACGCTGCCTTGTGGTTGTTGCATGTATTATCGCAAAAAATGAACTTCCGTTGTAAAAATGGAATGAGACTTTTGTGTGTGTCAACTGGTCTTAATTCTGCAGTATTTATAGGTTTTGCACTATTTGGTTATTAGGAAGGCAAATGAGGAAAGAAATGAATTTCATCAGCAATCACATAGGAAGCGGGGGGTGGGAGAGCTATCGAACATATCAACTTATTTTTAAACTTAATTAGATGGTCGAAGAATGTATAAAAGAAAATATATTCCTAAAGACATCTTAATTGAAAAACTGGGATAGTCTCGCAAGTTTGAACTTTGTACACATCGTAAAATTATTTTTCAGGATTTTTTATTTGAATCGTTGTATGGAACCAATGAAACCCTGGGCACGGAATTAAGTCTATTTTGCCATAATCTCAGTCACGGTCATCATGATTTGCTACTGAAGTTTTAGTTTATATTTTTAGTGTATTAAATTGAACTAGTTGAACATCTCAAGTTTACAGAAATTTTACGCTAAGCATTTTTTATAAGTTGAGTAATTATATCAAGGTGTCAACAGAATTAAATGAATTACTGAATAATTTCGTAAATAAGTAAAAAGTAGATTTAGATGAATTAGGCCTATTTCAGATGTTGCCTTCCTTGAATCTATTTTAGTAGAGATACGTTTAAATTATAATTATCATCATTATTATTATTATGATATATTCCTGGTTTAACCAGAGATAAGTTTCAAAATCAAATGCACTGCTACATGACTTTCTTTAGTTTCTCTTAGTGAGATGTCACACTAAAATTTTGAAATGTTGAACAGATCTATCACTTATATTTAATAATTTATCTTGCATGTATAGACGCTACACAAGGTGATGAATAAAATATTCGACCACAGCCTGCCAAGTTCATCTGGTCCGTGTGAACTCTAGACGTACGAAGCATTCCATGCTTTTTTTCCGCCCGGTTTTACCTTAGAAATATTTATACTCGTGACGATTTAATTATGATTTGTTTCTCCTCATCCTTTTGTATTAATACAATAAAGCGACACAGATGATTCTTGTCTTGTGTGAGCAAAGGGATTTTGGAAGCAAGCCAGCGATGTCATTTTTCATTAACCATTGACACGACGCTAAATGGTTAATGTGTCCTCGTAGAGAACCACCATTTAACGTTGTATCCCAGTATCGAATTACCGCATCATGACGTATGGAATCGCAGTAGAGAACCACCATTTAACGTTGTATCCCAGTACGTTATCCCAGTACGTAACGTTGTATCCCAGTATCGAATTACCGCATTATAACGAATGGAATCGCAGTGGAGAACCACCATTTAACGTTGTATCCCAGTATCGAATAACTGCATCATAACGTATGGAATCGCAGTGGAGAACCACCATTTAACGTTGTATCCCAGTATCGAATAACTGCATCATAACGTATGGAATCGCAGTGGAGAACCACCGACTTGGAACACTGTCGGTCCATCAGCGTCGGCGACCTCGAGTGCAGTGAGGAGTGGCGGACGCACTCTGCCGTAGCCTTGAAACTGTTAGTCGCAATCATTATAATCAAAGAATAATTATTCTTTGATTATAATGCATGCACGTCAGGAGTCGAACAACTCGCAATTAAATTCTTTCATATTTCTTACCAAAGTTCCGGTAATTTTTTATATTTCTTTACATGTTATTCTTATCAGTTCTAAGTGGTCATTTTTGTTAAGCTACATCCACTGGTTCGGATTTCTGTCGAACATGGTAAGTATAACTCCTATGAAGTTCATAGGTTTGGGCACGAAGTATCCCGTAACTTGTGCGGATGATAATTAATATTGCGTTTCGATCCTTCAAGCTTTTAAACACTTGACTTAATTACACACAGGGTGCAGCAACATAACTCCCTTTTTCAAAGCGTTCTGCTTTAACACGTTGAGTGCGATACGACCCGCCGGTGGGTCGCTCAGGTTAGGTTCTATAATTTTTTCAAGGCTTTCTAGTGACTGTGTGTACAAAGTAAAGATTTGCACCGGCTAGGTAATCGCAGGCAACGTGTTAATTAACAGGGAATACTGCTTAAATAACTATACGCAGTGAATGCGTTAAAAAAAGAAGTTGTGTTGCTGCACCCTGCAGTAATGGATTACGGAAGCACTTGATTTCGCTTCTTAATTATTTCGAAAATGGAAAGCAATAACGCATAGCGCGCCTCGTGACGTAAGTTATTGCAACACCCATTTCAAGCGACAGCAAATTCCGCAGCGTTTCCATTATTTACGCTCCACCGCGATCACGTGGCACCAAGTAGCGACGCTGCCATCTGGAAGCAGGGTTGCCAGGTTTTCGTAAATAGTAACAACTTTAAAGCTCAAAACGTAACAAATTTGGTAAAAACGTAACAAATTTGGAAAATTTCCTAATAACTACACTATTTTATATCAATACCCTATTATGCGTTTATGAAACATGCTGCTAAACTCATATTATGCGCTCATTGAAGATATTTCTTCTATATCATGAAAATTGTAAAATTTTTCGCAGTAGAACTTATATAATATATTATTAACAGAACATTGATCAAGCGTAAGAGAATTTTTTGCATTAGTTTGCTATATTCTAACACATACAAAAATCGTTTTCTATTACTAAGTTTATTTTCTCTGCATATATAGATGGAAGAATAAAAATCTCTATTAACCTTTCAGAAAGTAGTTCTTTTATCAGTGTTAATATCGTATAAATTCTCTTTCATTATCAACTTAATTGCTGGGAGGGCTTCCAGTGTGTACAGCAAGTGTCAGCAAATTGACATTTCGAATACAAAAGAGGGTATTACAAGGCAGGTAATATCTACATTTCAATTGCAATCTGATATTTTACTATAATATTTAGCAAATAAAATGACCTCTTGAAACACGCAGGAAAATATGGTATTGATAGTATGCTCTGCATTAGTTTGAACAGTAATATATAACGAAGATCATCACCGCCTCTTTCTTTCGAAACATTTCAAAATTTCGCTGGTTCTTTTTCACTGTGTGAGGGAAGTGAGTTTCCCTCTTTCGATGTTTAACTGTTTATACTCTGTTTTTAATATAGTTCGAGTACAATTTCCACGGAAGGGGAATGATAGTGAGCGTTTCCCCTATTTTAATGACATCTGGATCAATTGCGTGAAATAGATGATTTGACAAAAACTGGTCGAAAATTTGCTTCGTTAACGATATACAAAAATTTAAAATCTTTATTCATAAGTACTCAAGTTCTACGTCAGATCGTAATTTTCCAGCAATTGTCTAAACTAATCAAGTTCATGTTGTTACTTGTTGCTGGCCCAGCTATTCTTGCACTGCACAGCGGTGCTGAGGTGGGAGGCCGCAGAACAAAACGTGTTTCGAATGCATACTCTGCATATGCGTTTGAAAAGATTCTCTGAAATTTCATTAACTCAAACATCAATTTATATGTAAACCAACTTGGAATGTTGAAAAAGTAACAACTTCAGTTAAAGTCGTAACAAAAGTACCAACATGAAGATTTGTAAGCAAAAAGTAACATATTTGTACGAATGTAACAATTCTGGCAACGCTGTCCGGAGGCGCTGCAATTCTCGCCAAGGCCACCAAATCGCAGCGCAGTGTTGCCAACCCGCATGCGATTCCTGGATACAGACTAATCTGTCGGCACGTCCAAACGAACTCCAATGGCACTGCTTCTTAAATTTTTAAATATTTTTAAACGAGATATTCGTCTTAATATATGTGCATTAGTACCCAAAAGTGTGTCAATGTTGCGAGTTTGTAAACCGGCATCGTAGAACAATTTTATGATGCAAGCAAGCCCTGTGCCACAATTTTACGAAATTCGATGTTCAAATGCAATATGTTTCGTGATTTATATTCTTCCGAGCGTTGCAGTGAGCTCCTTCCCCGACAACATCATCGCTGCGTGACGCTGCAGCTCTTGTCCTTTCCTTGAACGTCCTCTGTCCATCCTGTCTCTGCTTCTTGTGTCCACCTTGTTCTCTGCTTCTTGTGTCCATCCTGTCTCTGCTTCTTGTGTCCCCCTTGTTCTCTGCTTCTTGTGTCCACCTTGTCTCTCTGCTTCTTGTGTCCCTCTTGTCTCTCTGCTTCTTGTGTCCACCTTGTCTCTCTGCTTCTTGTGTCCACCTTGTTCTCTGCTTCTTGTGTCCACCTTGTCTCTCTGTTTCTTGTGTCCACCTTGTCTCTCTGCTTCTTGTATCCGTAAAATCGAACATATGTTGGTTTACAAGCAATACCTGTGAGTGTTACTTATGTAACTCGTACCACAATAATTTCTAATCGATCCTCAAACGCACTTACACTGATGACAACCAATTCACCTCATGGACGTAAGCGTTTCTTTGTCAACATTGCACCTGCTCTCTATCAGGGAGTGAACAATCAGAAACAATTTGACACCTGATATACTGCATGTGTGTGCATATATACTTATGTATCCAATTTCGAGAGAAAGTACAATGGTAGATGCAATGTATGTACCATTGACTGAAGAATCGACGTAAATTGAAATAAAATGCGACGACACATACTGTTTGACTGCTATAATCCTGCCCAAAGCGAGGTAAGTAAAAGTTACGGGCGTAACTCCCGTGTTGCCAGTAGGCTACACGGTAACTCCAGGAGACACGTCTGATAACTCACCTCATCACGTACTAACTCTGATGAGTGCTACTAAACAATGGGGATTATTACCTGCAACACGCCCGTGTCCACACTTCTGATTGAAAAATAACGCTTACCCAATTATCAGAAGTGTTATTTCTACAACAAGTTTCCGTTGAGCGGTTTGAGTGGCAGCAAAAATATTACCAGATACGTCCGGTCGGGCGAGCGAAGCAAGTGTCTGTTATCGCTCAACACTACCGCCCCAGCAGCTGTTGTGATATTCACTCGTTTTAGGGACTCAGCTGCGGTCTTTCACCAGCTCAGATAACAATGCAACGAATGACATTTTATGACCACGGTGCTGGTTTCACAAGTGGGATCTAAATTTCATGGTCTATAATCTAGTGCGTGACGTCAAATGGAAAAATAATTTGAATGAAAGACGAATTTAATTGTGTGCAGGTTGGGAGAATCCGTACTCAACTGAACATGCAGAAATTTGCTTTATTCTATTTGCTATGAATTGAAACATGGTAAATAACGAAGTTCTATCTTCTTAGTTCTCAAATTTGAAATAGTGTTTTCTTCAACGCAGGTCATGAATGCCATTCAGACCATGATTAATTGGATCAAATACTCATGTTTTAATTCCGGCAATTGTCAAATTCACTTGAATGAGTTAGGTTAATTCTAATAATAATCGAATTGCCACCATTTTGCAAGTCGAGTGCATGGTACTTACTCTAGTTTTGGGAAAAATCATACGTCTAACTTTTGCTTTAATATGTTGAGTTTATCTTGGTCCTCTCCATAAGAAAATAGATATAGGTCGCAAATCTACGAGTTCGTGAAGTTGAATCTTGTAAGGTATGCAGCAGATGATGCACGTGAGGTGAAAAAATGATACACGCCCACAGCTGTACACGATGAACGTGTGTGTGTGTGTGTGTTGTGCGTGCGCGTTTATACGCCGATTGCTCGTGTGAGCATCAGCGTGAGTGTAGAAGCGTGTGCGAAGTGAATTCAGGGATGTACAAGTAAAAGAATATCAACGGTTTTAATTATCCTTCTCAGCCCTTTGTACTGAATTTCGAGTAAAAATAATGTGGTATCTAAAGGTTGTATTATTTGAAACATTTCTGGTTGTTTTTGACTGGATCTATGAAAGTACTCGGGTACGCTGGAGAACTAGAAGTTCTCATAATATATAGATGTTATATCAATGAAATAATATACATAGATAATTTTCTATATCGAGAGGGTAGCTGAAAAATAAGAGGAGGACATTACTTACCGAAGATGAGGCTTTTACTTGTGAAGTGTAGATGTTGATTACGTAATAGAGATAGACTTCAGTGCATCTTACGATCTTGTCTTATTTATTAAGAACTTTTGAGTATCTCAGCAGTTTCTGACCCATGTACTATTCGCTCCACTTACATAGACAAGTACGCACGTGATTGGATGACCCTCGTCTCACGCATTTTCACGGATTATGTTGATAGGAAAATAAAGACAACATGTGTGAGTGTAAAGAGTGGTTGTGTGCTCTGGGTGGGTGGAGCAGAGCGCGAGCATGTAGTCAGTACTGGAGTGATGAACAAAGAGTTTCGAAACAATTGGATATTCAACTGAGATAAAAATGGCCTACGAGGTATTTTTACTCATTTTCACTTAGAGTTGGATGTTTCAGGCTTTTTTTACGGAAAGTTAATTCTTATATTCAAGTTCTCTTTTAAATTTTTATCCGTAAGTTATAGCACAGATGAATTGAACTATTCTCGTTCACGTGTTGCAATTTTGAATGAAAAGTAAGTTAGGCTTTCTTAGTACTAGTCTGACAAGAATGCGTTGTATAATTGTAGCGGTTATCCCAAATTCATTATCAACTCTCGTACTCCGTCCCGTAAGAATTAAACGGTCAATGTAACTTAAAATTTTCTGAAAATGTTCCACATGAGGTTCATAATTCTTGCTTAGCTTGAAATTTACAGATCTTAGCGAAGGCAAGCGCACCTGAGACAACTGTCATATTTCCACGGTAATTATTTGCGTTGTATCACTATAGGCCGCCCCTTTCAGTGAAATGAAGTGAATACATTCAGCAGTGAAGCAACTGCTTCTTCACGGTGATGTAGCTGTGCGTTTGTGGCTCTTAACCATGCATTAATTAATAAATTTTCATCGAAATGAACTACGTCGAAGCTATTAACCCTTAATCTTAATGCTTCTGATTGATTCTTATGCTTTACTACACATTTCGGCATTGCTGCTCCTTTTAAATGATATTCATAAATTCAAGTTGCAAATCGGGAAAATGATATTGTAAAACGCCTATTTTCAGTGGTGTACAATTATCAAGTATTTTAAATCGTTCTTGAAATTAATAACGATCGAGATTTCACAACTTTGCGAGCGCCACTCGAGCAATGCAACAAAACTAAGCCATTTTGCTAGCTCGTTGCTTTGCTGCCTTCTGCCATCTCACTCAAGGTTGATCTTTCCGTCATAATAATTACGTAGAATTATATTTGCCAGCGATGTTCGGAGCCCCAACTGTCATCGAGGTAATTAGGAAACACAGCTTGTTTTTAATGTAGGGCTTGCTTCGATGTAGGCATCCCAGAACTCGCAACTGTCGTGATTTGTCCCTGCATTCTTAGGTGTCAGAGTTTCAACGTTGTATAAATAATTTCATCTTAGGGCACGGAGTCATGGATTTTCAGCAGCCAATGTTGACAATTTTTTTCCAAACTTGACAAAATTGTCAACACGATTCTTCGGTCATGTACTGCATTGCATAAAATTCCTCAGTGCGGACGCAGGAGTTTTGTTAAGAGGCGTGCGCTCGCTGATAGAGAAGCTTGTGGTACTTAATGGAAGCATAACATGACTGGAAAGACCACCTTAACTTTGTATGCCTGTAAGAATGAACCAACGCTTGAAATGTTCTATGATGGAAGTTTTGGCAGCCAGCCTTGTTTGCCGTGAGGTGTAAGGCATCAAGGGTGAATAGGTGCACATGGAGGTAGAATGAGTGGATTAACAGCGTATGCATGCAGTTTAACAAAGGAGTAGAGGAAACAATTGAACATATGGTCTTAGAATTTAGCAAATATGAACATGAGCGAGGGAGCTTTATGGGTGGGGTGTGTGACTAGTATAAAAAACAACCAATAGAATGCCAGGTGTGTTGAAGAGGACTCTCGTATGAGCTATCTCGTAAGGCTGAATGAAGAACGTAACATGATTGTTGTGGATACAATGAAAATTTTGCTAGTGCATGGTTAGAATAAGAGACATTGACTTTGAACAGTCAGTGCCCTGGATTAGAGTGTGACTACCTACCAGGGCTGTTTATGACAAGCTGGCTCTCCCAATGATACCCTCACTTGGCTGATTCTTTTGCATGGAATGACCCAGGATGGCCCTTGACGAATTATCTTTGAAGAGCCTGGCACACAGGCGAAAAACTCTGGGACGCCACCCTGTTGTATGTGTGTATTTCAAAGGGAAGTAAAGGTCGTAACAAAGGACCTGACTGCGGTCGACCGTCTTTTTAATTTTAGGTCTCAGACAAGCATATGCACGGTGATTCCTGATGAGAATTACAGGCAAAAGGAGGATGTAAGGCGGACGTAGCTATTAGTAGTTGCTTGAAACTAATCCATAAAGAAAAACTAACTCATACGTATCGTGTATTGTGTTTATCTCTATTTCAAGCGGAAGTGAGTTTTAAATCACTCATGTTGTTGCAATGAAAGCATGATTTTAATGTGTGGCTTGTGACAGAGGTGTACGCAGGCATGCCTCTTGCAAGTGACACTGCAGAGTATGCATACGTCCAAATATCTGCTCTGTCGCAACCGGGACGTGCGCAAGAAGATGATGCGGACGACATGCTTTATGACCGCTACTGCGCCCTTCATTCACAACGCTCAGCCCAACTGGTCTCCTTGATTATACAGCGCGCTGTGCTGGCATTTGCAGCCCCATCAATGAAGTTCACGGCTGTAGTTGAGTCTCCTCAAGACAAGCAACGCTTTGCAAACCGTGTTGCTGTGCCGCACTTTTGTCCTTCGATTATACGAGGACTGTTTTTTCAACTTGCGATGGACTATAAAAATGGTAAATTTACAAAAACATAATAATACGGAAGGGTGTCACTTATTTCTCATCGTAATCGCCAAAACGGTTGGGGCAGTTGTCATATCGTGACTCAAGCTTCTCGATGTCTTCTCCAAAAAAGTTAGTCACCAGTGAGGCGAGATACGTCATGGTGACATCCTGGAGTTAGTCGTTGTTAACGAAGCGTTGCCCGCCCAAACATGCCTTCAAGTCTTGGAACAGATGGAAATCACTCAGTGCTAGATCAGGATTAAACGGTGAATGGTCGAAAACCTCCCACTTGAACTGTCTAAGAAAGTCTCTTGCCACAATGGCACAGCGTTTTGTGGCCGTCACTCAGCATTTTTTGGGACCCAATGGGCACACAGCTTCCGGTATAAGAGATCTCGACCGATTCCATACAAAGCAGACCTTGAAATGTATGTAAATTTTTCAGTGAGTTCACTGATTACATACCTTCGTTTGGTATTGACCACCTGATCAACACGCTGAACGTGGCCTACAACAGCGACAGACTTGCGTCTTTGTCCACTTTCTTCATGGACGTCGGTTCGCCCTTTTTTAAGTTTTTTACACCATTCCCGTACACTACCCTCATTCATAATGTTGTCACCGTACACGTTGCTCATTATACGATGGATTTAAGCAGCACTACGTCCTTCTGCTTGCAGAAAACGGATTACACTTCGTAATTCCCATTTGGCAGGAGCGTATACCGTAGCGGCAATTTTCAAGTACATGTACCTCAGGCAATCGAGCTGTATCGGTTTTGGCGATTATGTAGAGAAATACGTAAGACCTTACAATACTTCTAGTATTAAAATTATTGTTATGTAAATTTGCCTTTTTATAGCCCATAGGAGTTTAAAAAAACAGCCCTCGAATTTTTTAGGTCACTTTGCGATCCGTTGGATCTAGGGTTCTAGTTACCGCTGCAGGCAGTTGTGAATTTCATTGAGAAGCAAACATTTTGATGCACTCGTTTTGATTAAATTATTCCGTATGAGTTTTGTTCAATGTTATTGAATTAATGTATTCAATTTTATTCGATGTTATTTTATAACATAAACGGTAGTTTTAAAACTTTATTGCACTCCATATTTTCTCGTTAATTTTAGTTTTGCTTTCAGGAATACTGGATTTTGAATTATCATAAGTTGATGTAATGCTAATATTGTTAGATATTATTTGAACTAGTAGATATCCTGCCGTTATACACTTATGAAGTGAACTACAACCACGTAGCAAGCGCTTACAGTATACTCGTAATATTGGCAACTCATTATTTTTCTGGAGTCTTTATTAGTATTCATGTTTTCCATAACGTTTGAATATTTCTTTAGAACTTTCTGAATTCAATAATATTATTCAATTTAATGCGCATTATTCAACGCATATTATTCAATGTCTTGCTATGTTTGGAGCAGGAGTTTTAGCATTTGTGTTATACAGTACATTCAATTTTCAGTAGAAGGCTACTCGAAGCTGACTAAATTTAGTTTTCATCAACAAAGATGATTGGTATTCAGAACATAAAATTGCACTTCATAATATAACAAGCTTTGGCTAAACATTAAAATTTCTGAAAACTTCATAGTATGAAAAGAAAATTGTGAGACGATGATAAAGACACCATGACCTGAGCGAAGGTAGCAGTTGGTTCACTGTCATCTTCGCAATACAAATCAAGAATTACGGACGTGAGCTTGCATTTATATGCTCCTAAATGTGTACATTTTTGGTCCGGAGCTTTTCACTTCTTAAACAGTTCATATTTGTCCACTCGGTCAGCTGAATTCGTTCTGTTGTTACTTCAGATTGATAAGTGCATCGCGTAGGTCGCAGTTTGTACAGCTGTGTGGTACTGGCAGAGCGGCGGCGGTGCTAAATAATGCAATGCAGTTGGTGGTAACTGGGATTTGGGAGATCTCTGAAGCCCTTCAAACCGAAATATTTCTTGTTTTCACTTAATTTCGTTCCTGGCACCACGAAGTTTTCTTGGTGTTTAGTTTCAGCAATGTTGCACTTTTTCGCAAACTCACGTTCAAGCTCATGACCGCTGATTGTTTTAGCAGACTAGTCTGTAATCTTTAATACAAGCCTATGACAACATATTCGGTTTTATTATGAGAAGAGTTGTGTCTATGTAGACTGTAAAAGTGGGTCGTTTTAAATTTTACCAAGCCAAACTTTCTGTCTCATGGCTACTTAATAGACAAACCAAATTATCTACTTGACTAGTGTAACACGAGTCTACCTAGTTTTGCTCTCTATCATAACAGCCCGTCAATGCTCACAACTTTTATATGTAGCTTTACACTGTAATGAAAGACACTAAAAAATGATAGGGATTATAACATTTACTGCTTCACGCTGTAGCAAAAGAAGCCAAATAGTTCTTGCATCTTGTAATGTTGAGCCTGTCATTTATCTGTTAATTTTGTAATTTTTACACCGATTACGCTTTCTTATTCTTATAATAAAGCGATAATAGAATGCATAGATCACTGCTGTGTGTCTCGAGTACTCTAATTAAAATCGGGTTACATTTCGATTAAAACGCAATTTGCGACGAGTAGCAAACCTTCGATCATGCTATACTTGGACAATCAGAAACAGTTTCGCAACGATTAGTTTTTCTCTCTCTGAACCTACAGTAATCTCTTTATGTAAATCCTAGCTAAAAATTCTAGCTAATAATATTATTGAACATTTCGAGTAATTATGGACTGAATGCTATTTTTTTGCCTGTTATCGCGTATGCTTTGTATGCGATGCAACAAGACAGCGGAAACGGTAAAACGAAGAAGCATTTCCAGTATCTTAACACATATCTAGCCTCTTTTTTTCCTCCTATATGATAGTAGTAAGAACGCTGTTCGAGTATTTAGTCCTTACTAATACAGGGTGTCTCAAAAAAATGTACTCACACTTCGAATGACGAGATCCTTTATTTATGAACATACAGTGAAATAGAATAGCTTCGAATACAGAAGACAAATGTGATTAAAGAATCATGTTCGCAAATGTTCGAATTGATGACCATTATTGTCCAGACAACGCTGATAACGCACACCAAGGGTGCGTTACATTTACATTTTTTTGAGGCACCCTGTATTTCATCATTTCTCTTAAAAAAATATTTCATATAACCTTTCAGAAAATTCGAGGATTTCACGATACCACTCGAGCCTTAAAACCTTTAGAATTTGTTAGCCTCTACGGTTATGATATTTTGTTGGAATGCTAAGATCAGTAAGAATTAAGAGAGCTCCTGTAAAAAGCATTGAAGTTGTGCCCTATTTTCCCACGGTTAACACGTTTGTTGCGATGCGACCCACCGGTGGGTCACTTAGGTTAGGTTCTGTAATTTTTTCAGATCCTTCAAGTGACTATGCTTACAAAGCGAAGTTTTACACCAATCAGGCAATCGCAACAAACGTGTTAACTTGGTTGCTCAAGCAAGATGATTCTGTACGCAAGAGCCCGGGGAGTCTTGCTGCGTTGCCGGGGCACAACGCTTGGGGAACACGTGGTGGGGCGCGTCAGCCCCACAGCTAGGGGAAACTGGCAATGCGGCCTCACTTGAGGGGCTGAAGAGAGGATGGGGACGCGAACGAGAGAAGCCCCAATGAGAAGGGGAAGTTGGTGGGGTGTTTGCAGTGCGGGGCTCACAACTACGCAGTTCGTTAAAGCAGATCAGCTTCTGTTTCTTTAAGTTAAAATTTTCTTAATAATGTTCGGAAGTTATCTACGACTATGATGAAATCGAATGATGTTGGAGGTAGAGATTTGGCTACAATTTGAACAAAATAACATACATTAAATAATAACTAATTAATAATAATAATATTGACTAAACCCCGACTTGTTAGAGGAGTTTAGTTTCAAATATGTATTTCTTGTTACAAGTTTTTTCCGAACAGAGGAAAGCATCTTCCGAAGGCAGTTTCAAAATATTATTAAAATATCTGATACAACGCAGTTCGAGTATAATTAAATCCGAAGCATACACTCGTAAATATGTTTTAGATTTCTCGCACTAGATAAAGAGCACCTGGCCCCAATACTAAACACGACTTGAAACTTCCGTACGATTTAGAACTTTGAAGATATCAAATTTCGTTTTTTTTAGTTTCCTCCTTTTTACAAGGCAATCTCTAAAGAATTTTCATCATTTTAATTGACTAACGTATCTCATAGAATGACCTTACTGATATGGTCTAATGCAGACGTACTAGTCAAGTAGTGAGTTTACTTCTACATATTTCCTTTTAAAACTAAAGTTTCGTTCTATTTAGGTTTTAGTTCCTCACCAACTGAAGAGCACAAAAAGTTTGGTGCCACATTGAATGCTATCTTACATCCGCTGTTAACACGTTGACTCCGAAGTGGTACGTATGTGTACCACTGAGGTTAGGTTCTGTAATTTTTTCAGATCCTTCTAGTGACTATGCGTACAAAGTGAAGTTTTACACCAATCAGGCAATCGGAGGCAACGTGTTAATATCTTTCCCGTCTAGTCCAGAGCAGCGAAACTCGTCACCCATGATTACTGTGTCGCGCAGGTTACATGTTTTCGATAAATTTCGTGTATGGATGGCACATCCCACGATATAAAGCATGGTTGATGCTTCCCGTACTATACCGTTTTATTTTGAAATGTTTGTTTTCTTTTATTAGGGAAGAACTAACTGTAAAGCACAGTTATTAACGCAACACTTTCCGTACAATGAATGCTGTTATCACATAGTTATGTAGTCGAGCTAATATGTTACAGGGTTGTACAAGTGTTTGTAACTTAATTTTATCATTTTGGCTTCATCTTTGGCTGAACTTTCTGTTTCATTACTGATAAAATGCTATCCACGTACTTTGTTGTACGACACAATGAAGGCGTTTCTTTATATAATATATTATATATTGATAAAAAAGAATGGTAACGTAGCTCAAATATCGTTCAAGTGAATATCATGCTTCAATGGGTTGTTTGTCATGATGCTGTGTTGCCTTCATATTTACTCTAATAAAAATCACATTTGATATTTACATCTCGTTCTACATCATATTTACATCTAATTTAAAAAAAAGATTAACTCTAAAACGCATATATTTTCCTACTTGCAGAGTACAGTTGCGTAAAGGCGTGGGCTGAATTATTGAACAATTCATTTAAACCAAAATATAAATCGTTGATCGAAGTGTGGAAGAGTGTTTTATCTTTGAAAGTGCTTCATGTATCACAAGCTTGGAAACGAGGAACCTCAGCTAAACGTATCGACAGTTTTCAGCTTCTGTAACCAAGGACAAAACTCAGGCACCAGCTACGTGTTCGCTTATACGTTGCTTGAGAGCGAGTCTGGACTCTTAAAACGTGTTTTATCCGTACGTTAGAGTCCTTCAGTTCGAGGCTCACACTTCCAAGAGATTGATCTAGGATATGTCCAGCTTGTGAGCGCCGAAATTTTTAGAGACTAGTTGACTCTTAGCTTGTGAGACTTGGATAATTAGTATGCCTAGATTACACAGGCCCGGAAGTTTTTGGGTCCTTGGCTTCGTTCACCTGAGCAATTGCACAAGGTCAATTCGTGAAGTTGATGTTAATTCAGCTGTAACGGGCGACAACCTTCATGCGCAGTCGACTTGCGAATGCCAACATGACTCAGCAAGCATTGCAAGCATGAGTTGCAAGTTATTCTGTACAGTGCACTGCCTGCATTCACGACCAATTCAGGGCGAGAAGGTTAAAGGCCTGTTCTACCAATCTAGTCAACCAATATAATTTCAAAATTCAATTGCCTCGTGCTTTTGATTTCGTTTGATTAAATCAAAATCTCTTCGTAAAAAGTCATCCATGAGGTATTGATCGGTGGGGTTTTAACATACCTTATGAACTAAAATTATCGTTAAAACTCTGATGCATGTTTAATTCTTGCCCTGAAGAACGCTACTTTAATTCTATGCTCGTAGAATTGATGTCCTTTATGATACGAGCTTCATGGGGCAGAACGGCGGTAAGTTACTAATTATTTTATTCGCTGCATTGACATTTTTTCCCATACATCAGTCAGATGCAGATGGTCCTTGGGAACACCAACAACACTAATGTTCGCGTCAATACCAGGGTAGAGCTGTCGCCAGGAGGCATTGGCGGCACCAGAGACCCCATAAACGATTTCCGAGTCCGAATCGTTTTGGGCGCAATTGAGTCGCAGTGACATTCCGTGGCAGTCCCCAGTGTCGCAGTCGGGAAAATTGTTCCTGTTTCTGCTGTTAATTGAGGGTTCTTGAATTGAGGTGTTTGTGAGCCCCTGGTGCCAGTGTCATGTAGAGATAAGTGGAGTCAAAGACGGAGACAATGTTTCAGTGTCATTACCCTCCAAACCACAATAACATTATATACTATACTTACATATACACCTTTACGCTATCTTCCATCCATAGTCTTCTTTCTCGTCTTTTAGTTATAAAATTTTAACGAGTAATTAATCGACTGCCTGGTCGACCATTCTAAGAACCAAACTCCGGTGATTTCTATTTCTTTGTGTGTACCATAAATTTACTGTGAACTTAATGCGCGATAAAAGCTCTAATAACCTCGAGTGTGTACACCACGTAGAGTTAATACAAGGAAGGCTCAGCGTAGTAAGTGGTGTTCAGCGTACACAGAACACAGCGGGAATTTAGAGTGGGACGTGTGGAGACATATTACTAGGAAAAAATAGAGCACGGGGAGCTGATGCCAGCGAGTTCGGAGAAGAGACCGGCGGTTCATGGAACCCTCGGGTCGAACCTTCCAAGTCACCGAAAGTCTGGGAATATTGCGGGCGGGCCGATGGTATATGCGTCCGCATATAATTCTATGTAACATGTGTTACTCTCTATGCATGCACGTAATCTTCATCTCGCTATGTGCGTAATTCTATAATCTGAATTTCAATAAACTTTTAAGGTTTATGGTGTCATAAAAATAGGTTCTTAGAGTCACATTTAGTTCCGTAAGTCACTGCTCTAGCGAGATACGGAAATTTAGATTCCACCATTGTCTAGCGTGAAGTTTAGCCTGAACCTTTCTCAAAGCATTTGGTGAGAACTTAGAATTTAATGCAATTGGTACTTTCGATTTCGTTGTACACCAAAAACCTTTTAAATTTCTCACGGATGGCGATGAAACTAAGAAATATTTTTCGCATGAAGCATGGCAGGGTCAATACTTAGATCAAAAGTTTTCGTTGTGTTAATTTCTAATTGTGAAATAAATATGATGACCAACTGTTGATGAATATTCTGAGGTAATTCCATGTTAAGTGGCATATCAAACCACAGATTGCACAACTCAAGTAAGATTAGGATTCAACCTTAGACCACCTTAGCCAAGTGCATGATCCTAACCTAATCTAACCTAATCTAACCTAGTCCAACGAGACACAACCTCTTCTAACTTTACCTCACGTTACCTTACCTAAAATACTGCACCTGTAACACATTCATTGCGCTTACCTAGCAGGTGCAAATCTTTACTTTGTACATACAGTCATTAGAAAGCATTATAAAAATTACAGAACTTAACCTGAGTGACCCACCGGTGGGTCATACCGCAATGAATGTGTTAAATCGTAACACGGCATAACCTTTACTAACCATCCTAACCTCATTGAACCTAATTTCCCCTACATTCACTTCACAAATTTTAACAACAGCGTTTCTTTGAAAACGCATAACAACCATCCCGAGTATTATAATGGCAGATAGCATAATTCGAAATTTCTTACATTAAAAATTGTCAAACTGGAATAACAATCCTTACCTTTACAGTCAGTAATCTGCAAGGACACAATACTACAACAATCATCATTTAAAATCGGCGAGAAAAAGAGCCACAGTATTTTCTTTAAATTTACAAAACTTTTATAAGTTGCAATAGAGACAAAAATTGAAAGAACATCTGCTTACCGCCCACCACGGTCGTGGTTCTGTTGTTCGCTGTACACCTGCCACCGCTGCTGCTGCTGCTGTGTGATGTGCAGCTGTTGTTGCTGCTGCTGTGTGAAGTGCAGCTGTTGTTGCTGCTGCTGTGTGAAGTGCAGCTGTTGTGGGTGGGGAACTGGACGTTCAGGTCGTTGATCTAGGGACACAGAATTAAAACCATATCTACAAAGTGTTAAAGCACGGGGACATTTCAGTTATATTAATATATTATATATATATTATCATAAAATAATGCATGATAATATGTATGTGATAAGATATTTATACATAAGATATTTTAGTACCTTATGCATCACTACAAGCATCATAAATCGCAAAAAATATTATGTGTGAGTGTAGGCTGACATTTGGCCGAATTACAGTTTTTGCTAAAGAAACTTAGAACTAAAACCCTTGTTATCATCTACTTGAAAAATTACGGTTAAAAATACTTCGAGACGCATGAAAAACTTCACAGTGGCTCAAATCAGCACAAAAACCAGTGAGCACGCAATCGGGCTATTCTCCTACATTACTTCTAGTTGCTATGCTATCATTGGAACTGGCGGGTGTGAACATCGTCCCTTCGTAGAATCACTCACCTTTTTTGTACTCATTTCCCAATAATGCAGAGGTGGAGTTGCTACAACAGGCATTTCCTGAAGGGGAAGGAAATTGTCTCGTAAAGGACATTACGCCATCGCTGGTTCACCGGGTGCTACTATACGCGACGGCACGCACTTTAAATAGAAATATTTCAGTATCTTTTTACTCGCGGCATGAAATGTAAAAGCGATTTTATACATTACTAGTAGATCCACTCGTGAAACATCTCACGTGTGTTTTAGTGAATTTTTTCGTTTGATTTCCTTCGTGTTCGAACAGTTCATGCATAAAATATATAAATATTCTAAACTATGCCTACAGCGTTACAATTGGAACGCAAGGTTCAGTTATTATAAACAATGAATCCAATTCCATACTCGACGCTCAAAAATACTGAATATTTTGAGGAACTTTTGTATGATTTCTGAACAATAAACTTTCTTAAGTTCACACAAATAAAAGAATAATATATATTATCCTCGAGTGACTTTTCACTTGATCAATATTGGTGCATTGCCTGCAGGGGGCAGCTGCTCTAGTGACTTCCATATGGCTAGTAGCCGTACTGAACTAAATTTATAAATACAAAACAAAAATGTTACGATTTTTCTACCTAATACTGTGTAAATAATCCTCTATTTTTAACGGAACAATTTTTTTCGTTCATGCTTGTGTATTCGCATATATATGTTCTCTTCGCTTCTGCTCATTCAGAGAAAACGATTCCGAAACTGGAATTTGGAACCTCAATTTCGCCTGGTCATACTTTATTTATTAACTCTTAACATTTCAAACATAAATTCGTCATGTACCGTACATATGAGCGGAAGTATTATATTCAGTTGTTTGTAAGTTTCGTGGTAACTATACTGCGTATGACATAGAAGAGCTCTTAATCTTTCTTCAGTTATGTGGCATTACTAAGTTTTCTTACTCCTGTTTCATTTCTACAATCATCATAGTTTTGTAAAGTAATTACGATGAGGTAAAAATGAACAGTTTTTCACAAAAATTTGTAGGGTATTCATTATACTTTATTCTCATGAGAACTTGAAATTAGACTGAATTGTTAACTTAGTCTGAAATAATTCAACTTTTAAAGTTTTCTAATTACCTTATATTAGCTGTGGGAAACTTGTAGGACACATTGAGTCTGGTGCTTCCGATGTTTATAAAATCTACCACAGTTACCTAAACAAAAACAATTTTCTTTACATCCACTGAAAAGAAAATAAATTTATCATTGAAAACCAGTTTTGTTTTGAACTTGGATGTTATTGTGTGTATTTCTTAAATCGTAAAACTTAATTTTTTTCTATGTCTTAGATATTTCCAGTTTACTTAAGGTCTCAGATGGTTGACCGCTACTGTTGCATGCGCCACTAAAACTACTAACAATACTCGATATTGATCAGTGAAATCACAATTTCTCTGTGCCCATCGGATGACGTTCAACACCAGTTTGGAATGGGTGATGAACGTTCAATAGGGTTATTTCACTATAGGGATCTTATATGAACGTATACCTGGTACGTACGAGTATTCAGGGTGTATCAGCGATAAACCTATACCTGAGACTTATACGAAGTGTTTGTTTAGGTCTCCGATTCCGATACTGGCACACACCGATATGCATCGCATTAATCCTTCAAATTCCTGCCAAAGTCCATGTCCATTACTATGAAAGAATAAGTTTGCCGATGTAAATACTTGCGCCCATTCATTAAGAGAACTCAAAGTCAACATCTCTATTCAGTTTAAGCCTTTCACTTCGTAGAGACACATGACTGAAAAATTATTCAAAAACACAAATTGAACTTAAAAAATGTGTTTTATAACAAACGCTTTGTAGAGGCTATCCTTTCAAAAGTGCATCCCTTATTTAAAAAATTGAAAAAGAGACGTGCCTGTACACTCCGGTAATGCTCCTGAGTGCAGCGCGATTGAAATTTAATGAAATCAATATTATTTTTGTGCAGCACAACTTGAGTTTGGTTACAGGATTCAAGAGCTTTACCACACAAAAATAAAAAATTGATGTTTTATTGGAGAATGCAGTAATTCTCTTACCTATTCAGGCGGCGTGCTAAAGAGAGCATGTGTACGTACTGACAATGGTAGGACTTGAACAGGTGTTCCATACGTCATAGCTACGCTTCCCTTTTCCTATTTAATCTTAAATAGATCTTCCCTTTCTTAAACATTATCCTCCTAGCCGGAATTGATTTGAAAAATTGATTTGTTAACATGCATTGTAGGAATAGTCATAAAAGGAACTTGTCCTTTAACTAATCGAACTTAATCCAGATCACGATTACGCTAAACAGAAACTTACTCGCCTAATTATTGTTGTGCATGTGATATCTTTGCTGGGAGAACGTGTCGTCAAGTGAACGCTGTGTGGGGCACATATCATGATGCATCGGATGATGGGTGATGATGTATTCCCCATAACCTTCCCCCCCTGCCATCTTTGTTTCGAGTGCCCTCTATTGTTGGAGTTTGCCTCTGATAGAGACCAGATAACGTCTATTCTTTACTGCAATGCACGCTCAGCCGAGCAGCATTTCATGTTACAATGCTTAACGATTGCTGCAACTTTGTGAGGTACTGTGTTGGCGGATTTATATACTTCTTTGATTTTCTAAACGGCCAGTTTTTAAACCTGTTAACTATTTACAGGAATAAATCGAGCATTTATTCATTTCAGAGATTTTCCCAAATTTTGAGGGACTCGGTGTCAGTCATTCTTAAACATTAATTTTTGGTGCCACAATATTGTCTCCAAGTCTTTACCAGAGTATATACTTGTATGTGTATAAATTTAATCGATTCTAGTGCATTAACTATTAGTACTCTAAATGTTACTATTACTAACACTGCACTAATATCGGTAGTAAAAGTGCACTAGTATCAGTATTAATTGTGCGCTAGTATTGGTAGTAAAAGTGCACTAGTATCAGTATTAATTGTGCACTAGTACTGGTAGTACTAGTTTTCAGTAAACTTCTTATTCTACATGTATAAACATTTCTGTATGAACATTTTAAATATACATAAATGCTTCTTGAGTTGAATGTTTGTATCATATAAAGCCACTCGTTTCATTTATGATTTTCATATCTTTTTCATTTACTCTATCATACTTGAATGAATGTATGAATGAGAATTGGGTTATATTGGTGAAGAACGTTCATCACAGTTACTCAGCCCTCGACCATGAGTTTGATCATTCAGAATTTACCTTCAAACTAGATACTCAGTCGTCCTTGCTGATTATTTTCTTTGTGAGTCTGTGCTCTTGGTTTGGCCTACTTGTCCTTGTTTTGTCCATGACACTTCATTAATAAGTCACTCATTAGGATAAGGTGATTGTCTGCTTGCACGAGTTGTGTCCAGCTCTGGTTACATTTCTTGTGCTATCTTAGGGTTTGCCTGTGTTGTTTTTGGTTATATTTGTTTTGTTTGCCTCTCTGCCCTCAGTTATGTTGTTTCTGGTTACATCGATTGAGTTGTTTCTGTTTTTATCTGCTCTGTTCTTGCTGGTTTCATCTGTTGAGTTGTCTCTGGACATCTATTCGTTTGCCCCAGCATGCACTGGCTTTTTAGGTCTACGGTCACACATGTTGTCTTTGTTTTTGTACACTTGTGGTAGTCGTTAGCTGCAGCTGCTGGCAGAGATTTGGCTTCTCTTCATACTAAATACTGAATTTAGATTTTTTCGTCGTCTACACTGAATCCACGTTTTTTGAGATTTAAAAGCTTCTTTACAAAAATTCTCTCAAATCTTCATAGCTTAAAAAAGAACATGGAATTTTTTTATATGTTAGAGGAAAAATACAGCAGCATATCAAAAGAACTAATAAGAGGGTTTTTTAACTATAAAAAACGCAAATTCACATAACATATTAATTTTAATAGTGTAAGTACTGCAGGGTTTTGCTCATTTCTGTACATAATTGTCAAAACGGTCGAGTAATTTATCATACCATGACACAAGTTGCTCGATGCCTCCTTCAAAGAAGTTAGTCACCAGAAAGGAGAGATGCGTCATGACGGGCACAACGGGCCTGGACCCAACGGGCACACAGCTTTCAGTATTCGTCTCGTAAGATTGTGTACAAAGCAGACCTTGAAATGTCTGAAAATATTTCAGAATCTCATTCGGTGTTGACCACCTGAACAACACGTTGAACGAGGTATACAGTAGCGACAGACTTGCGCCCTTGTCCACCTTATTCAAGGACGTCGGTTTGCCGTTCTTTGTATTTTCTACGCTATTTTCGCGCACTACTCTTACTCATAAAATTGCCACTGTACATTTTGCTCCTTCAGCCATGGATTTCAACATCACTACGTCCTTCTACTTGCACAAAACGGATTACTCTTCGTAACTCACATTTGGCGAGAGCGTTGATGATAGCAATCATGTTCAAGTGGCGATCGGGCTACATCTGTTTTGGTAATTGTGTAGAGAAATTATTAAGGCTCGGCAGTACTTTTAGTATTAAAATTATTATGGTGAGTAAATTTGCCTTTTTTAAAGTCCATCGAAGGGGAAAAATCGCTTAGATATATGACGTAAACATTAAATAGTTGTAGGTGTGGTATTTTCTATGAGTAGTAAAGAATAAGTTTCAACCTACCTTTCGGTATAAATACGAGTATATGCTTAATGCAGTAAAACAAGCGTCTTTTGTCTCCGTGTTAGTCATCCAGACTTCGAAATTACGAAGAAAACAACTTAAAATGAAGAATTCAGAGTCCAATTTCACAGCCCAGTTTCAGGATTTAGTTTCAGAGTCTACATAATTCCAGAGCCTAGGGGAGTTAAAAATTAAGAAAGCTGAATCTCTGAATCATTCAACTTAATTATACTTTATTCCAACTATACTAAGTTATAGACAAAATATTAAAAACCATTCCAGTGTCAATTAGGTGACTGACGATGAACTGTGATGGAGTCCAGTGTCATCTTGAGTGAAAAAATAATTTTTGTTATTTGTACATCGGTTTTTGTGACGTTCATGGTCACGAACAAGCTTGGACCGAGCCATTCCGACCAGGGAGCGTTGAGAGGCGGTACCTCACTTCTGTGGGGCCTTTGTAGTCTTTCTCCATGTCTCATTGTTTGGAAAGTTTGATAAGATAAAAGATGAGTGCTGCTCGCTTTTCGATTGCTATATAGACTTGCTCTAGCTGACTCTGTATCATTCAGCATCCACTGGTCACTTCAGTTGTGGCTTTCACAGTTCTGGCTTGCGAACAGCCAAAAATATAACATTGGTATTCTTTTAGTGGGTCAGCGTTTAATAGTTCAATCTTAGTTTTATAATTCTGCTGGTCGTGACATCAACGATCCTCTGAGCTCTTCATTGTTATTTAGACGAGTAACTTAGTCATTTATCACCACATTGCCATGTGGTGACCGTGGATTTGCCTACCGGTGCCGAATCTTCATCGGAATATTCTTACAGTCCTACGAAGCATCGAAACTTTCTTCCGGAATTGAACCACAACCAACTTGTCTACATCGAGTGCAAGAGCTACAGCGTTGTGCAGTTTAGCGTTTCAGCGTTGCAGAGTGAGGCCTCCTAATCGGCCTCACTCTGAGAAACCACCTAGCTTTGAATTCAACATTTTAGTCCTTCTCATTGCTTCGAGAGTCGACTCATCTTCTTTTTTGCTCCTTGGACAAGCTTCACTAACCGCCCCGCATTACAGACACCGGTGCTGGTTGTTCCACCGGCCAGCCCTGCAGCTCTTCCTTATCACCTGAACGAACTTTACAGACGCCGCACACTACATACGACCTCGTCCCAGCTCCTCTATCTCCTCATCTCCGTCTACTCCGTCCACGACACGTGGTTGACGCCAATGGGAAGTGTCCTGGCTATTTTATCTCAATCATTACGGGGAATTCACCAAGTCTGCGAACATAGGCTGTGCATTACACGTATTAGTAATAAATGTTGTCTCAAAAAATTGCGGTCAAGTCCTTTCGAGACACTTTTTGAAGCGGTATCATTTATTATTTTTTGAAAACTTTTGCTAATCTTCAAAATCTGTCCCGATTAAGCTTTCACTTTGAAGTAATGATTTTATCACAAAACATCGATTTTTAAAGTTTTGTGTGATACTTTTAACATGACAGTGATATTTTATTAGTTTGCTCACCGAATTAATATAATGTATTCTTTTGGGCAGGTGCGGTGGGTTGAGCACATCTACAATCAGCGCATCACAAGATTAAAAAAACGTGAGTAAATATTTCTTTTTCATTTGTATTGATGAAAAACAAAGTATTTAGTATCACGCTGTAGCCCAAATTGTGTGTGTTTGTACCTGAAATTGCTCTAGTTGACAATTATTCTAGTTTTGTGTTCGGTTATGTTAATTTTTCAGCGTGCAGCTCAAAAAAATCTAAATTTGTACGAGCTCTTGTGGTACGAATGCTTGTAATGCTATTTGCTTCGTTTAATGTCTTCTCTCAGAGATGTTCCCAGTGACCTTTATGCTCTCTTTTGAACCTCATGACCTCACTCGAAATGAAATAGAAAACGTAGTTTTCTGTCGAAAAGAGCAAAGGCAGGACTAACTAAAACGAGTTCACACATCTTCAATGAACGCAAAAGGAAGCACATCAATCAGATTTTACTAACCGTATTTTGCATGTAGTTATGCTTAGTTCATTCAACACTGATCGAGCTGATTGACTGACTAAACTGGAGTCGTATTAATTTAATATCGTCCTTAATCAACGTTGTTTGAAAACTTGTAAGCTTTCAGCGATAAATTTTGTTTCACACATTTACTTAAATTAATTTATAAGGTTGTCCGAGTCGGTTTTTCAATTTTTGTAACTATTTATTTATTTATATATGTATTTATTACTTAGTTAAACTAATATTCATCACTTAAGATCGGATTTATTGGGGAATGTCCTATTTTTAGAGCAACTCCACTATAGACGCGGAATCATTTTTCTTCTGTTCATTTTTCAAACAAACTCTTTTACATATTATTCATCTTGTCTTCATTCAAGCAAGGTTTCTGCTTCAACAGGATCTAAACTCGCTACAGTGTCTTAGAAAATATAAACAACCGTAGTGTGACATCAGACGAGATAATACTGAAAGCAACACACTACTGCAACCACACCTGTTAACCACATATTCCCCTGTATACATTATGGTCATGCTGCTGATGTCCCTTCTACTGATATCCATGCTGTTAATATCAATTCTACTGATGTCCATGCTGCTGATGTTCATTCTACTGATATCCATGCTGCTGATGTCCCTTCTACTGATATCCATGCTGCTGATGTCCCTTCTACTGATATCAATGCTGCTGATGTTCATTCTACTGATATCCATGCTGCTGATGCTCCTTCTACTGATATCCATGCTGCTTATGTCCCTTCTACTGATGTCCATGCTGCTTATGTACCTTCTACTGATGTCCATGCTGCTTATGTCCCTTCTACTGATGTCCATGCCGCTGATGTCCCTTCTACTGATGTCCATGCTGCTTATGTCCCTTCTACTGATGTCCATGCTGCTGATATCCATTCTACTGATATGCATTCTACAGATGTCCATTCTACAGATGTCCATGCTTCTAATGTTACTGGTAATGAGGCACGAGAACCACGCTGGAGTTCCCGCGATTATGGTGACGTGAACACAGCTGGTGGTATCTCAGTGCCTTCTTACTGCAGTCGTCGATTTATGTACGTCCATGGATGCAGCGCTGAGTACCCGCTCCCTCCGAACCAAAATCTGCTGAGTTCATCCTCTACTGCTTCCTATGATGCCAAGATCTGTGAAGCCTTGACGTTACTAAGTTATTGCGTTGCTGTGGAAACTTGGATGTATACAGATTTCCATGCTCAGTCGACCATAATAAGTTGCAAGCAGAGCAGTAATTATACACTTCAACCCCAAGAGACTTGAAATTTATATGAAGACTGAGTTTCGAAGCTCCACGGACGAAACAAGCGCAAAAAGAGTTAATTGATCCTAAATGGTACGGCCGAATTCGGTGAAAAATGAAAAATTTGACCTCGTCTGAATAATATTATGAAGAATATAACCGCGTTTGAATGATATTTTTACTTTTAAAACACTTCGATAGATTAGTCGATCACTCTTAAGAAGACATTTTTGTTGAGCATAGTCACTTGTGCTCATTGAATCACAATTGTAGTCCGAACTTCTTACAACATTTTATTCTCAGTTGTGGTGTGACAAGAGTTTCTAGTCATTCATAAGATCTTGACCTAGCGTGACCTAGAGTGTTCAGTGGATTTACCGCCTATTTACGGATTTTCTGAGGATCATCAATCTATGTAGGCCAGAACCTTGGACTCTTAGTCTTGATTTGACTCATTTGCAACATTCGTTTATGCAGAGTGATGAACTAACAACTAGTCTTCATTCGATATCCATTCTTCATTCACAGTCTTGGTTTAACTTAAAAGTTCTATTTGCGTAGAAAAATGTTACTAAAAATTTGTTTCTCATAAAAAACTGCAACCATGGAGTATCATCAGAATTCTTCCGAAGATCTACAATATCTTTCTTCAAATTCTCACAAAAACTGTAAGTACAGATACTTTAATTCAATTTTATAAATAATATGAATTGCAAAATGGGTGAAAATTTTGCTTATTGTCTTCCTTGTTCTCACCAGGTAAGTGGATTAAGTTTACCGTTTATAGAAAATGAATTTTAGTTTGTGAAGAACTTAGCACTTACTTTAACCCTTTAGCGACAAAAAGGACAATACGGTCGTCTTTCACTGTCTTTGGGAGAATTGTTCTAATAATTAAACAGTGAGCAATATGAGGTTGCTACTAGGTTTGAACGCGGCGGCATGTTACAGCGTCGTTCTTTTGGCTGCCTGGCTCTCAGCGTGCTTCATTGCATCAGTGTACAGACGGTCTTTGTGAGTTAGACATAGAAACTAGAAAAACAAATTGGTCGCTAAAGGGTTAATTTGATCGTACGAATGAGGTATGATGTGTTATTTTTCCCCCTACCGAAAATAGTTGTCTTGTATTTCTGTCTAGTGAGAAATATAAAATTGCAAGACACATATTGCACGTTTGTTAGTTGAGAAATATGAAACAGCAAAAAATGTTTCCATCCTATACAAACTTAGTTTTGTATTTATTTTTCATTTCATTTTAAATAAAAATAATGGAAGGATGGACTTAACATATTTTTTCTATAATTAGCTGAATTAGCTAAACTGCTTTCTTCCTGGCATAAAAAACTTCATAATTATTTTTGCAGTTTCTACTTCTTTATTTATTCAAATAAGGAATTTAATTTCAGAGTATATATCATTATTCACTGACCTTAAAACCGGTTTTTAGTTGCACATCTATGGAATTTTCACGTTTTGAATCGTAAAATGCTGTTTTCACCCACATTTTCTGTCACGGAACGCTCCTGTGCAGTTTACTCTTGAGTTGTTTCTTCAGTGCATTGCAGCGCCCGTAACTTTCCTCTTGAGCAACTTTTTCCTTGACTTTCCTCACTAGAAGTCTCTCGATTTACAGCCCCGACTTGGATGTTTTTCAGATGTTTCAGCCTCAGAACTGCGATAATTTGGGATTGTACTTAGCTATGCGACGTAATGTTTGTGTATATTCTTTGCGGTAATTTTTTTCTTCGTAATTCAAGCGTCTACTGTTGCATATTTGACTAGCATCAACTATTTTTTATGTTTGTCTACTAATATCAACTATTATCAATTGCTGTTCAATATTATTACTCAATATTCAAAAGTACTAACTACTGTAGACTATTTATGACTATTGCTCCCTGCTTCTACTGCTCTGTTCATCTTGAACTGTTAAGTCTATGTTGTTTGCCATTAACTCGAGTCCTGCATTTACTGATGCAAGTATAGCGTAAATTGACAGGCAATTGACGTTAATTGACCTGGTTCTTTTTCTTGTTTTTGTTGCTTTAAGCTGTCGTTTGAGGTGTGTTTTTTTACGAAAGCTTCAATTCGATTATTCATCAGTGTAAATATACAACTAGACACTATACAACTAGACACTATACAACCAGACACTATACAGCTAGACACTATTTTGAATAGTGAAGGCGGCATGTCTTATTCACAATAATGATGTACGGTATAAGTATTATTATTTGTAATATATTCGGATATAAAGTCCAAGTATGAATTAAAATGAATGATTTATTTATTGTTTTCTTTCTCAACCATTTTCTATATTCCTGGGATACATTATGCTTGAATACGAAATTTGTAGTGAATTGAATGCAGCCCTTTAATTAGGATTGAATCTTTAATTTCCTTAGAATCATATAAAAAATGATAAAAATTTGAGAGTATTGAATGTAACTAAAGCAATACTTAAAAATACTTTAAATACTTATTTAATACGTAGGTACGCCTATGATATATTGGAAGCAAGATATACTGAAATATTGGTTGTGAGTTCCGTAGACTTTATTTACATTACATTTATATATTAGAAACAAGCAATTGCGTAATCGTGTGATCATTATTTAGTTAACGAAAACGATTATGTAGCTTGAAAATTATTCCCTCAGAATAGTTGAAGTTTCCATCTACAGAAATAATTCCTTGGTCTTTTGTTACAGAAAATTAGTAACACGAAAACATTGTTTTCTCCTACACTGAATCGTACTGTCAGTATTTAACTTAATTTAGAATTTCTGCATAAAAGTAATGAAACTATGTCACATAGGGCTGCAGTAGAGTGCAGTAGAAAGAAAAGTGGATGATACTAAACGCTCGTTGCTACATGGTTATTGAACAGTTTTGAACCAAATGAAAAATATTATTTTCATAATATTAATTAGATGAAAGTATGTATTGAGTGAATTTTAGTTGGAATTAATAAGTTATAAACGTGGCATTGAATTCATATCTCTTCAGTACTTCTTGCAATTGTAATCATAGTAATACACCAACCTTGAGGCTGTTATATGGTCTTTAAGTACAATAGGATATTTATAGAGCTCATAACCTAATCAAAAAATAGTCATCGTACAAAACCATTTTCTGTTTACGAAATTTATTAAGAGCTCGCTTGCAGAAGCCATTAACTGAATTTTGTATTTCTGTCTCATCAGAATTGACTGTCTACTTGAAAAACATCTAACGGAAATGAATGATATCATCTAAAAGTTTATGTAGCTGATGAACTTCCGAACAATATTTTTTCATACGAAGTTCGTAATTATGAGAATCTAACTCACTTTTTCTTAGTAAAGTTAGCGATGCATGCATTTACCTTCAGCACAAGCCTCTCAACGACGCCATGGAAGAGAAAAGCCCCATTGAATCTAGTTATACATACTGCTGTTGCTAGATTTCTTGTTTATAAAGAGCACAGTCTATTCTCTTTAAAATGTTGTTTAAGGACTCGGATGAATGAGTTGTAGTTACTTTTAAAGTGCGGCGATAATTTCTGTATGATTTCAATTTGGTGATCGTCTTGACTGCATGCGAACATGACGTTTTCATGAATAAAACAAAGGCAATTCATTGGTGGGGTTTATAATTATAACGCCCATATTTAATACACAGGACCTGCTGCTGGCTTACAAACTTCAATTCTTGAAACACAGAATCAAGAGTTCTATACAACGTGCAATGAGTTTGGTTGAAATAGATCACAAATTGTGAAGAGCATTGCAGCTAAAATCGGTCGCGGTGAAGGTGAAAGATTTTCTATTTAACGTATTCGGTTTCGTAGAGTCGTCACTTCTGTTTTTAGCAAAGAACGTGTCGTTATATCACGATCTCCGAGTTCGTTGTTTCGTTAATAGGAGATTGGGAACTCAAGTCGTATACGTGATTATTTTTAAGCTAAGAAAAACATGCGGCGAAAACCGTGTTCAGCGTTGAGAGTAAATGAAAAGTAAAAAATTACGCACAACTAAAATAAAATTGGAAGTAAATGTACACCTTTATTATTTTCGAAGTATTTTAGGAGACACAACGCTAGCGTACTTCCTGGTGTCGTTTAATGGTCGAGCAGCTGCCTTCAGAGTCTGGTTGTGTGATCAATAATACTCAATATAATACTCAATATATTGATCTACCCTCCAAGTTATAAACAACCCGAAACCTAATGTACCAAATTCCAATAAAATATTGACAATTGTGTTGTTTACACCTTCTTGAATATGAATGTCGTAAATTTTTAATAGTCAATTTTAATGATGGGGTTTTCAGGAACGAGACATGTCGGTCTCTCGCTGAGAAAATGCAAGTAGTGAAATAATTTGGAGGACCTAATGAGAGGAGAATGAGGCGTCTCTGCGATGCTCAGAGATAACTACCTCTATACAACACAAGCGTACAAATCAGTTAACTGTTTCTTTGAAAACCCAAAGTTTGAAAGTCATTTTTACATCAAATTATTTGGGCAAAGTTGGAACTATGAATGAAAACACGGAATAGACAGAATTTTTTTGCAAAATTCTTATATGTTACATAACTTTTTATGGAAATTACACATGAAAATCTACTTTGTTTGATCCTTTTTGAGACTGAAATATTTATCGTTAAGTGTAAAATTAAATTCACAAAATTATACTATGTAAGATTTTAGAGGAATAAAAAATCTGAAGAAGCGCCAGTACGAATTTTACTGCATCTCCAAAATATACAATTTATGAGAACGCATGAAACGCATCTAAGCCATTCTACTTGCCTAAATATTTATCGAAGTTTTCATAAACTATATAAAATAGAATTCACACGGTGGAACATATTTTAGTGTAACAGGAGTGTAGATTAGTAGACAGAGCTAAGAGGAAACATGATCTTTGTAATCCCGCAACTCTTAATAAGGAAAAAAATGAGTTCAGCTCTTCTTACATTTGCTTCGTTTTTGTGAAGACGTAGAATCTGTGAGGGGCCATTCTACCACATCCTGCTGTCACCCTGGAAACCGCAGGTGTAGAGATTAAGTTACAACGGAGATCAGTAACGAAATTAGAGCGATACTCGTCAGCGTCACGCAGGGTGAAGGAAGACTTCGGCCCGTGACGACTAGCAACAACTGATACAAAAGCCATGGAAGGTTCAGCGATCGCTGGTGGTTGTGTACGTAGCTGTGTTCCGGTGACGTTGTTCTGAGTAAAACGAGTAGCTTTTCGTAATGCATCTGTGCTGGATCCAGACCTGAATTCAAGGGTTCATGCAGCAAGTTTTATGTTAGGCCCGCTGCTTAGCTTATTCATTTGCGATATCTTTTGCACCTTTCACATGCTACGTGAATCAACTTTTTGTATGTGCGAAGTGTTAAATCATTAGTTCAGAGTATCAGGATGCTAATTTAAATCATGATTATTTTACTGTAGGATTCGAGGATTATATTTGGTTTCTAATGTGACGGAGACGTAAACTTTCTCTGTAGTTAAATATCAGCGATATACTTTTACTCGCTGTATGCTTAAAAAATAATTATCACAGCCTTTATACTGTCTTAATGCAGTGCATGCTGTGAAGTTGCATGAATCTCAAACGCATTATTTTGGGTAAATTATTAAAATTTAGAACAAATATTAAATTATTAAAACGCATAAACTTAGAATTAATATTAGAAATGACAACCACTTGCATCAGCATTTTTTTATCGAGTACGTTTTATTTAATTGTTCGAATTTATCCTCATTTTAAATTTAAACTTTTGATGCTCTAGTTTGACAGAGAATGTTTACACAATAAAGATCTGTACAATACAGTCAACTTTGATCCGGTGAGAAGTTGAAATATTTATTCAATGAACTATACATAGATATTCAATAATAGATCATTTCTTTCATGTGGTCTATGTTAGTTTGCACCACACAGTATTAAAGAAGTTATTCGTATTTTCTAGGATATATATTCGTTTTTTCTAGGGGATATATTCGTATTTTCTAGGAGAGTTTTACATGAATAGAATTTTTTGTGTATTCTTTTCATATCTATTTGTCTCGGTGAAAAACTGAACCTGAGAATTTTTTTAAAGAGTTAGTCCATGCTGTTAGTTTTCCGTATCAGCAGTCTGAATTTCTTCAAGTGAGTCCATTTCTAAATATTCTCAGAGGTCTCACTTGAGTGCGAAGGGGACTAATAAAAAAATATACATACAGTGTAGGGTGCTTTAGTTTTTCTCATCAAGACGTCGTATGGATTTGCTATGATTTGAATTTCTAGTCATAAACAGTTGAATTATACTGAAATTTGAGGATGCACATTTCATTGTTTTGTAATTTGAAAAAAACGAGGAAATTATGTAAAAATTAGTGTGCCATTTTCGTTTGATGGCGAAATCGATCTGGCTTGACTTCCAATAGTAAAATGACGTTAGTCGATCCATCAATATTTACTTTATTCAAAGCTGTGAGTTCTCTGTCTATCGCTGCTGAACCGCTGTATAAAATAGCTTAAAGCTGCCTGACATGAGCTCTGCAGGGTTTGTGTCATTTGTTCCGCTAGTAACTTCAAGATACTTGCTTTTCGAGGCATCGTTTTTAGCTTTTCAAATAAATTTGGAAGCTTTTAAATGAGTCATTGTCTGTAGAATAGAATAGAATAGAATAGAATAGAATAGAATGAGGCTATAGGAACGAACCTTCTGGCCCATTCTTCGGTCGGATAATTACTTCGATAATTATTCGTTTCTTTACCCAAGTCCTATGCCTGTACTACCATGAGCTTTTCTAAACATCTTACTGAAATCTAACATGTGTTTGAAAGCACCTTCAAGTGAGCATCTAGAAATATGAAGGAATATAAACAAGGTTGCTCAGCCTAAGATGGTTCATGGAGATTTTAGACTTACCACTCACTCAAGCACCTATGTTGTGTCCCTGTAATCTATAGGATATTCCGATGAGCCTCACACTACTTAGGTCTAAGTATGTTTTGCATTTGTGAGACAAACATATGCGTAACTATCAGTTGCTTGTTAGCAGTGTTCGTGGTTCACTACAATTGGGTCGATTTTCTGTTTTGTTACTTTGTAGTTATTTTACCACACTTCAGACTTTTCAGTAATTTTTAAATTGAGAAACGTAGGATTCAATATATTGTAATACGTAGGAGGTAAAAGTTCTTGACTTGGTTTGAGTTTTATTTGTTTTTATTGAACAAACATTTAGCATCAGCAGATAATTCATCATGTTGAACAACATCAACAATATACCATACAATACCAAAAAAGTATTGTATGGTATTGTCATACACTATGAGTAAGGGTAAATGTTGCCCGCACTTCATTGGAGGGTAACTCTAGGATCATATAACGCAAGACTATAAAGCTTTACATTGCGGTGTGCATCAAAGTGACGTGGTGGTGCCGTGCACAATAGCAGTAGCAGCGTAAGGCGTTTAATCAGAGAGCAGCAGCACCACACAACCAGTGTCAGGGTGGCACTGCGTCTGCCGCAGTGCAAGATACCCTCAGGCAGAGCAGGTCACAGCGCTGCAGTGCAGCGTCCGACCTCGTAAGAAGTGGTTGTAGCTTCTCCATAGTCTGCTGAAAATACTTTGCCTCTGGTCTGCTGTCTGGAAGAAGGGAAGGATCAGCTCTGGAGTGCAGGCTCGCGCGCGTCAGTGCCATGAAGACGTCGAGTCAAGAAGATACTCGAGGTGTCAGAGGAACTTCCTCACTACACAATCATACTTTTACTCCACCGTGAAATTTCTAAGTCATGGAAACTCAAACACACAGTCTCATTAACAGTAAGCTAGAATATACTACACAAATTACTCTTTACCACTTATCTGACGCTTATTTATTAAGGAAGCATTTCACTCTTCACTACCCTTTTTATCATCTCATGCTCATAAATTTTCATGACTGTCGACGAGCTTCCTTTCCTCACAGTTTATGATCAAATGTGATGTTGTTGTTGGCATTACGAATTCTTGTGACAGATATTTTGCTAAATTTCTAATGTTGTCAACATGACACTTCCATAGATATATTTTAGAGGAATAAGATAATACTTTATTTTCTATCATTTTCTTTGTCATTACTTGCTCTCAAAGTAAACCCTAGTCATGAAATAAAGTTAAGTGAAAATATTAACATTGTTTTCAATTTGTCACGGAAAAAACTTACGTGACCTGCATGAGACTGTCAGACGTACATGTCAGTTGTGTTACGCTAGAACAAGGCCTCCTGACTTGTTTAAATTTATTTATAACCAGACTCTGTACTCTTTTACTCCTGATATTTGACTCTATTGTGTACAACATTTTACTATCTGCTGGAAGATATTTTATTCATTTTCGCACTAAAACTGATCAGGTTTTCGATGCAGGCGTTTCAAGCGAACTGTAAAATAAATATTTCACACTTTAATTTGAATGTAAATTTCCGTTCCTCAGGGACGTTAATTGTCCAAGAAATTTATTCCTTAGGTAATTACTTACTTCCGAGTCGGGAGGCGCTGTCTAGTTTTCTGTTTGATTGATAAGAAAATTGAGGATTCACAATTGATGTCTTGATGGACGCGACCTCCATCAAGTCCTGACGCATCAAGTCCTGATGCATCAAGTCCTGACGCATCAAGTCCTGATGCATCAAGGTTTGACGCATAATGTTTTAACGTATCAAACTTTGACGCATAATATCCTGCCGTATCAACTTCTGACGCATTAAGTCCTGACGCATTATATCCGGACGCATCAACCTGACGCATCAAGCTTTGACGCAGAATGTCATTACGTATCAAACTTTGACGCATTAAGTCCTGACGCATCAAGTCTTTACGTGTGGTCTCGTGGTTTTCAAGCACTCATTTGCGTTGCTTCTTGCGTACAATTCTAGAGCATGAATAGACGAGAATATTTTAACTTAGGTGCAACTTTGATCACGGACCGCTTGACGATCGTAATGAGATTGTATACTACATATTTAGAATCTTAGTTAACTAAGAAAATACTTTGGTTTCTGAAATACTTAACGATACCTTATTGCAATTTTCGATGCTTAAAATAAACTTTCGGAAAGCTTTTATTAGGAGAAGAAAAACTCCACCGCGATTGTACTTCCACGAATTTGGAAGGACTTTTCATTTTGCACAGAATGCTAATGTTGACAATGTTGTTCAGGTGGTATTTCGTTGTGTGTTTGCCACAGCGAGCGCGTGTTGCTCTGCGACGAGCATACTGTCGTGGTATCGTGCTACAATCGTAATGGTAGCAGGTATTATCATTGAGGTAGAGTCGTGGTATCTCGGAACAACTAAGGAGGTACCGTGCAAGTATCGTAATGATGTCATTGCACCATTGGAGTGTCGAGTGATATCTTGGGAGTATCGTGGGATATTGCCAAACTGTCATGTTGGCTTAGTGGGTTATTGTGGTAGTGTCGTAGTGTGTTGGCATCGTAGGTGTGGTGTGTTGGCATCGTAGGTGTATTGTGATGGTTTCGTGGTGGTTTCGTGGTGGCATCGTGGTGGTATCGTTGTGGTATCGTGGTGGTATCGTGGCGGTATCGTGGTGGCATCGTGGTAGTATCGTTGTGGTATCGTGGGGGTATCGTGGTGGTGTCGTGGTGGTATCGTGGGGGTATCGTGGTAGAGGCTGGACGCATTGAGAGGAGACTGAGGCATTCATGCAATTAAAGCAAGAGCCCCGAATAAAAGTTGTCA
>VCRD01000902.1:144001-155565 GCA_006783055.1 Trinorchestia longiramus
TTTCTCAAGGGTGTCAATTTGTGTTGCTAACATGTGATAGAGTAAGAAGTCGCTCGCACTGCAGAGACTGCGCTGTTAACCCTTTAGCGACCAAGTGGACTATTCGGTCGCCTTTCACGGTCTTTGGGAGAATTGTTCTAATAATTAAACAGTGAGCAATATGAGGTTGCTACTAGGTTTGAACGCGGCGGCATGTTACAGCGTCGTTCTTTTGGCTGCCTGGCTCTCAGCATGCTTCATTGCATCAGTGTACAGACGGTCTTTGTGAGCTTAAATGTAGAAACTAGAAAAACAAATTGGTCGCTAAAGGGTTAACAAAAAACACAAACGCTTCCAGATGAAGCAAACTGAACCTCGCGAGTCCACATTTTTGAAGGAATAGTTGGCCGCTTGTTAGTCAGAGCTAAAATATTCAGGTGCTGGTCATGTTCATGAGCGCCGTAATGACAACATCATCTGAAATTCTGCACCTCTCAGTTTTATTCAAGAACGTTTGAGTGAACTTATAACGTTTCAACCCCCAAAAATGTTTACGGCGTCTTACGTTTTAGTCATTAGGTATATTTTAGTTTCATATTCAAGCTCGTCAGAGCAAGTCATACTTAGCTACCATTCAAATGCTAGTAACGTAAAGGATGGCCAAGTGCTGGTCAAATTGAAGTGAAAGGAATGAGGCAAAATCAGCACACCACCGTTCAGGTCAGGCGGGGTGCTGGCGGGGCGCCAACTGCCCTGTTAATGAGTCAGGCGCCTCAAGGGAATCAGGACTTGTCTTCCTTAGCCTTCTTGGCGATATTTCTTCCTCGCTCTTGATCTTGATTGTGGTTTCCGTCATCTCCAATTTCTGTAATGCATTTTCTGATGCTTCAAGTTCTAAAGATTTCGTTACTTCACTGATATCATAGATGCTTTAGTATCCTCGTGCAACACTTTAGGATTTGCACCGTATTTGATTTTTTGTAATGCTAGCCATTTTTTGGAAAACTAACTATGAGTCAAGAAAACTTGACTCATTTTGCACCTCCTTGACAAGAGCAAATCTCAGTCTGTCTATGATATGGTTACCAAAGCTTTGTATCATAAGCAATAAACAAATTCAAATACGTTATCTCAGTGATTAGGTTACTGATAAAAAATTAGAACCATTTGGTATGTTTCTTGAAATCATTTTCTGAGATTACCACATTTCACCGGTATGAACGTATTTTGAAAAACATATTTCAAATGAATAAATGTATTTTAGAATTAAACTAAAAGTATTTTGCTACGTGCGAATTTCTGTTTGGACTTATTATACTCAATAGTCCCTTATAAAAGTTTTCTATAGACGTTTCTACGTAACATTTACTAACATCGAAAGTATGTGAAACGTATTGGAGAAACAATTTAGTTAAAAGATAACGAATGGTATAAAGCCTTGCATTAATACAACCGAATTAATTGAATCTGCATTTAAGTGTATTGTGAAAACGTCATAAAAATATACAGAAGATTCTTAAAACTGAAGACTCGTAAATAATGAATCCAGTCAACGTCCGTGGTCAATTTCAGGGTAATGTACACGAACAGCTTTACATAACTCACTTGACAGCGAATGAAAATGTTGAAAATGTTTTTAATTCTGTCGCTTGTGTGAGAGTCTGACATACTTTTTTATAAACGTGAATAACTTATTAGATTTCAGTATACATTGACGTACATTTATACCTCTGTGTTTTTCTTGATGGAATTTGGACGTAACTTACATTATAATCCTTGATGAACGGTAAAAGTAGTAAATAATTACAATATCCAAAATATAGTAACTCTCAAACATTCCTATTAACCCTTTAGCGACGAATTTATTTTTCTAGTTTCTACGTTTAAGCTCACAAAGACCGTCTGTACACTGATGCAATGAAGCACGCTGAGAGCCAGGCAGCCAAAATAACGACGCTGTATGATGCCGCCGCGTTTAAACCTAGTAGCAACCTCATATTGCTCACATATAATATAATTTTAACATAATTAGCATTTTTTCTGATGTTCCCCGTGAGTGCCATACGGCGGTAGAGGGTTGACAAATGTGCTGTATTATCTATAAATTCGAACACTTCTGTCAGTACTTCATTGGATATATAACCTATGAAGACGAAAGTTCGGTTCATTTCTAAGTTTTCACCATAAACTGTGATAGCATGGCTCCGGAACTGTTATTTTGAGAATTTCTAGCTCATGTCAATAATAACTGAGCGTTGCTCAGTAAAATTCAAGGCACTTCATCGTTTTGAGTACTATGGCGGACCCACGGTCGTCATGGCAACACAAGACACCTGCAACGCTCGAACCATTGCTCAGTTGCCCCCTCTACTGCTGCCCCACCTGCTCAACCACTTCATCAATCATCCACCCCCTCTGTATTTAGTATTTGGGTGTATTTTCGGTTGCATTTAAGCTTATTGTGTAAAATTTTGAGCACGTATTGATTGATATCTCTGTTAATTGAATTTTTTCCTCATTTCGTGTTCGAGAGTTTTCTAAATATTTGTGCTAACAAATGATGAAAATGTAGCTGGCTGCGGTTTTGTATTCTGCTTGAACTAAATTGTGCAGTCTATTTAGCATGCTTTTCAGCCTGTGATTATTGGCCGGAGTCCTGCATTGCAATAAATTCCTTAGATTCTTTGTGAAGGGGAAACTTCTTTACGGCTGGTTAGCGTGGGACTCCTCCACTGCACTGCCGCATCTGAGGGTGTGCTGAACGCCGCCATCTGTGCAATGTTAGTAGCCGTAGTTTTAGGGTAATTGGCCAGTGGCTTGCCCCTGTCTCCAAGCTGAAGTAAAGAATGCCGGGGCTCTCCAAAAATGCGGCAGATTGCAAAGCACTAGCGTTGAACTGGTGTTGCGCAGTGCAGCGGCACTGGCGGTGAAGCAGTGCCGCTGCTGTACTCTACGGTCGCTTCACTGCTGCTGCTGCTGCTAATGAATTGCTTAGCTCAGAATTTAGGAGAGGCTAAGGACGACTCTTCTTGTACCCCAGAAGAACAATGACAAAATTGGGTTCATAGAAATGATTGCATCAACCAACAGGGCCACATGATATTTTAAAAATCAATGGCGGAGTGTTTTTCTCATATTCGCGTCCCTTGAAAAAATAATATAAAACAAAGATGAAGATACCATAAAATTTTCTCAGAGAGGATTTGTAAAACAAGAAATATCATGTATTTTGCCCACGTCTTTGGATCTGACTAGAAAAAAGTGACTTTTGGAAAATTATAACTTCTTCAATCATTATTCGATAGTCTCCAGCTGATAGTATTTCTTCGATTAGAGCCGCTTATATTTTACATGCAAACCTGTCAACATTCTATGAACTGTTTTGTATCGTACATCTACTGTATTTTTTGCTCAACTCTATTGATTTCCAGGGATAATTCACCAATTTCATGAGCAAAAACACCCGAGCAACGTACGGACGCCGCACGTATGCCTGAAGACTTATCATGCTTATCACTGGGGTCTGTTGACCTGCACTGCGTTTTGTTTACGTGGAAGGAGAATTAAGCGTCTTCGGCGAACGGATTAAAGCTGCTCGGTATTTGTAGGTCCCAGCAGGGCTGCTAATCGATGACCTTATCTGCTGTGGCTTATACTGCTCGTCTGGAATGGGTGTGGACTACCGGTCTGAAGTGTGTTAGGATTACTGGTCTGAAGTGTGTCAGGATTACTGGTCTGAAGTGTGTCAGGATTACTCGTCTAAAGTGTGTCAGGGTTACTGGTCTGAAGTGTGTCAGGATTACCGGTCTGAAGTGTGTCTGGATGCCAGGCTGAAGTGGGTCTGGACTATCGGTCTTGAGTGAATGTTTGTTCCAGCCTGATGGTTCAGAAGGTACAAGCGCAGACGAGGGTCTACAAACATTCTTGAAACATTAATTGCTTCTACAATGTCTTTAAATATGAAGGCAGCAAATGAAAAATCATTAATTGACTGTATCAACCGATGTTTTTTGACGTTAGTGAATTAAGTGTCATCAATTAGTGTCAGAATGAGGTATGGGATAAATGGGCGCCTTAAGATCCGTAAAACTGTCAGTGGATAATAGGCTGAAGAAAGCGAGCTGGTTGCCATATAAAATCTATGTTACGAAAATAGCAATATCGAATTGCTGCTTTCTTCACGATTAATAGACTCATCTTTAAATTATTGTAAAATTAAGGATTAGTTGTACTTTATTTGTCTCGGCCCTGAACATATATTGATTTTTTAAAACTTAATTTGTCTTATAAGATTTGAGACGCTAGTAATTATTAACTGCATGAATTTAGTTTCAGAATCCGAAATTCCGCGTATGTTGTATGTAATTTTAATGGATGAGTCCAATGTAAATTGCAAAGTAACTGAAAACACGAATCAACTTGTTTTATATGACAACCATTTAGACTCTGAGTAAGCAGGGCAATTGCTTAACTCGATTTATAATTTAAGGATTATAGTATTTCGTGGCAGGTAGAGGCCCAATATGGCAAAATCATCATTTCCTAATGTCTTCGTGCTCGTTGTCAAAATATTCAAATTTTGCATGTTCTTTAAATAATTCTTTTGAATATTTAAGTGAGGGGTAATGGGTTTGTTATACTTTACGAAAGTAGATGCGACTACGAGAAAAAACTTTTTCTGTATTATTTGAGCGCTGTATATTCTACCCACCACATGCCCATGTCGCGGCTGATGAGCTTCAATAAATCTTCAACTTACGCATGATATTTTTCAAACAAAGCAAAAACTGGGATATATTTTCATAAACTAATTATACTTCAGTCTTTGAATGTGCCATTGTTGCGACATTAGAGTTACGGGGCGGTGTGAGGGCGTTCTAATTAGCAGGATTTGCGTGCGTTCCGTCGTGGTGTGAGGCCGAGGCTCTCATCAGCTTTTATGAAAGCGAGGACTGGCCACCTGGACGGCCTCCATTTCTTATTCAGGGGATGCGGCGAACCTCTAAGGCACGCGCCACTGCATCAGGCCTCTCCTTAGGCCTATTAGTAGGCTTACTGCCACCGCTGCCAGCTGCCGCTGCTGCTGCTGCTGCTGCTGCTCCTCATGATGGAACTGCCACCTGTTTTTGTTTAAGAAGCGGCAAGACTCCCGCAGTTCATGCTCTGTGATGTTTGTAAATGTCTTCCCGTTCGTAAATGTCACTTTTGTTCATTGTTTTGCAGTTTTATAGTAGCAATGGATAGGACTACAACCGACTTCTAAAACGTTACGATCATCAATGTCCTACTAGAGCCAGTCCCAAAAATAACCTTTCAAGTTCCTTTTCAAATTGAGGAAATGGCTTCCTGTTAGAGTGGCAGCCGCTGAGCAGGTACTGCAACCCCCTTTACGGCTCTAGATGCGTCCGTCTAACTCTTCACTAGCAAATGTTGCAAGTATTCTTCTTATTTCTTACCTGCTCCATGTTATTTCCGTGACGATTGATTTCTTACAACAGTTCTCCGCTCTAGAAGTGAATATTTTTAAAGATGGAGTTGCTTAATTTTATCTTTCTATCGCACCAAACACGCCGCTTCTTAAACAGATGTAGATTTCGTACCAGTTCGTATTTTTCTAATTGTAAATCACGGCGTGAATGTAAGAGTAACAACTCGCATTCAAGTTATGCTTGTTATGCTGCCGAACATATGATAGAGGAGTAAAAATGAGCTCACAATTCAGTCACTCATTAATACATTTTCTTACTGGGGTGGCTTCGGATCTAGTTATTGTGAGCTCTCTGAGTAAAATAATATTGACAATTACATTGTTGCAATAAATGAAATTTTTCTGTAATAGTGAGTCAACTCTCAGCATAGTCAGATTTTCGCACTAACGACCTATTAGCTACCCGACTGTCTCACAATTAAACTTGGTGTTTACTCTGATGCCATTTGCACCTTCACTGTCGGAATCCAATACATTTATTTCAAGAGAGAGCAGCTGCTGAGCTTGAAGCAGCAAGCAGCTGCGTGTAAACATTGTTTCGTTCTCAATATCACTTTCTGTTCTATCGTGGCTCCGCCTTACAAGGTTTCTCACTGATGCGCCTTCCCAGTTAAACGTGTTGACGAAATGCATAGCAAAATTTCCTCTGTACTTGCGTAATCTATGTGTATTATCCATTAATTTTGTGGCATAATCACTACGTGTTATGAATTAGCGCTGCATTGGACGCCTAACCATTAGTCATTGATCCTTCTCTTAATTACAGCTACCAGCACACAGAATTTAGAGAGTTGTTCAATTGGAGTTGCTTCTCAAACTGACAGCTTTTGGCGATTGAATACGTGACTCATTAAAAGCTGTTCTTTAGCTTATTTTTTCTTTGTAATTGCTTTGTTTGGTAAGTAAAACAGTATTTATTCTCTAGGTTTTTTAAATGCATTGTCACGGGCAAACAATTCAATATATTTATTATGAATAACGTGTTGAAATTTATAGTGCCCATCTCGCCTCAAGTTGTCGCAAAACATGTGCGTTTTCTTGAAACTTGCAGGTATTTAAGTATTTACTTCCTCCATTAAAGTCTACGGAATTAAATGCTAACGCAAAACTTCTCGCTGCGAGAGAGCTTGGGTTAGGATTGGTTTGGTGTTGCATTAAACACAACTCGGTGAATTAACTTATTCGAATGAATACATTATCCACATGGTGATGCTTACCACTTCTTGCTGATTTTTTTTGAAAACTCGTTCTCACTCATCATCCAAATCTGCCCTCATACCGTATGGTCCTTCTATTAAATAACAAGTTTCTTAGCTAACTTGGCCCTCAAGTCGCTGCAAAAAATTGGCCTCTTTAGAAACGGCGTGTGGGCCACATTGTGGTACCTGAAATGCGGTGCTTCTGACTTTTCACAGGAGACTTTGTATTGCACTATTGGCTTGCATTGTGGTATATATAGCCCAGTGTAATTTCCCATTAAATGCGACTGCAGGTCGAGACCAGTTTTCGTGAAAAATACTGTCTCGTGTGGCGCTGCTCATGCTATTGTCTGCTATTAAAAACCTGTTTGAGAGTCTTGCTTCTTACGCCGCTGTCATTCGAAACCCTGTCTCTCACAGCGTGACACTGAAATTGCGTCACTAATGCCACATTTGAATGTAGCACCAGACATTCCTACTCAAGGAATGTCTGTGTGAAGTCTGTATAAGTTAACTCTCACTAAAACAACTCAGAATAAAGTTACAGACGAGTCTTGCACCAGACGCGTTCTCACTCGAGACCCTGTCTCCCTGCTCACACTGCGGTAACAGTTGCGATTTACAAGGGAGGTGCGAGTGACGTTCATCGATCCTGTTCTTTGCCAGACGGAGCTCAAAACCAGCTGCTTCTGGGCAAACTTTTAGGACTGGCCTGCACACGCGCTGCCGTGGACATGCGCCTGCTGTTCTGAGCTCAACTTTTTCAGTTGCTTCAAACTGAAAAGTATTGCGCATTAAAGCGCAGCCTGGGCTGTAGGTAGCTTCTATTGCTGATGTTTACTTTTGTTTCCAATATTTTTTCAGACTTACGTTCTCTGTGAGACACGGTATATGCAATGTATTTTGTAGCACCATCTATGTCCTTACATAAACAATGTTATGTATATACCAACCTAACCTGACCTTTGATGCACATTCGTTACGCTTGATTCTTATAAGAGTTTCATATTCCCATTAGTGAACTCTAATTTTTCCTTTATTGAAATAAAATGGTCTGAGACTCTTAACTTTAACAGCATCTCACAAGGTTAAGCACTATCTAAAGAAGCGAAATATATTTCTTCTGTAATCTTTTTCAGGTTTTGAATACTGTAATATTTTTTGGACGAGCTAATGAAATTAAAAAAAGTAATTGAAATACATTGCATGAAAACCGTAGAATTATTAGAGATTGACCCTCTTGCTCCTGTTGAAGCGTGATAACGTTGAACACTTGCACCTACAGAAGTAATTGCAGCTCAGGCTTCCATTTTTATCGATATTTTCTTTCTAAAATAATAAAAATAGAGACATCCAAACTATACTGATATGAGCCTCGTCCATTACATTTTTATGATACAATTTCACATGTGGTGTTTGATTTGTGTGTCTTTACTGCGCGTTTGTTGGGAAATCCGTTTGAAAATGTTCGACTTTCTGTGGATCTTAGGTCAATTTCTACAGCACATCTTCCTCAATGTTTTAGTTATAGTCGTAACCTTTTAACAGCTAAGGTCAAGACCGTTAATAAAACCATGAATTATTATGATTATGATGATAGTCTAATTGTGACTGAACTCTAGTCAAGCATGGTCACAGCAGTGTTGGTCACAGCAGTGTTGTAAAAGGAACAACATCAGGAGAATCAAGTGCAGCAGGAGCCGCAAAAACAGATGGACCAGCACATATAAAAAAGTGTGGGAGTACTATCAGCAGCACTACCAGCAGCACTATCAGCTGTAACAGCATCACTATTAACTGTAATAGCAGCAGTTTAAGCTGCAACAGTAGCACTTACAGCTGTAACAGCAGCACTAATAGCTGTAACAGTAGCACAAACAGCTATAACAGCAGCACATACAGCTGTAATAGCAGCACATACAGCTGTAACAGCAGCAGTAAACATCACATGAAGTAAGCTGTCGCACTGCAGACGCTCGGTGCCTCATCACGCCTGCCTTGCATCACTGCCTTAATTTATTCTGTATCTTTTTGCGTCGTTGCAACTTCGTTCCGAATAAAAAGTTCACTCCACGTTTTCGAGAAAGTCATGTCAGAAGAATAACGCGTACTTAACTTCCTGTTCCTACGAATGCATCGTAACCTGTCCTCGGTCTCTCGTAATTTCTACTGCGAGCGCTGTAATTGCTAGCCTAAATTTTCCCTTCTTCTCTATTTTAACCGCTAAATTACATGGAACTTTGCCGTACTGGTCGTTACATGATAGAAGGTTTTGCAGTTCTTGCAACTCTACTTCCTTGTGTTTGCTTATCATTATTTTAATTCTTACTTAATTTTAGTCGCACTCATTAATAAATTATTTTCTACCAATTTTGTAAATTCAGAAAAAATCTTTGACTTCTTCTCCTAAATACCTCTGATTCCTTTCATTTAAATTCCACTTTCCATTACTTTCCTCTAAGAATATTTGCTTCATAACTCGCTGTTTTATTTTCTTTATCGCTACACGATAACACGTTCATTTTTTTATTATTAGGCTAATTTGGTGCATTGTTGCGTGTTTAAAAGGTTCTCTCCTCCATCCGTCTTTCATTTTTTTATGGCTTAACGAACACATCTTTCCTTCTCCTGCTACTCCTCCTGTGTTCTTCATCTTTTGACCCTCTGAACCTTCACTGCTCTGCATGCTGTTCTCACAGCAGGTATAATACATTCCTCAGTGACATCTAGCCTGAATACCTGCACACCTGAGGCACATGCCGCGGATACTCCGCATTCGCCTTCGCATTGCGTCGGTGACCAGCGCTTGTGTGTCGCACCCAATTTGGCCTCTTCATTTAGTCATGAGTGCCCCAACACAAGGACTGAAGTTACATGGTCAAATGTTTAGAAGAAGGTTTTGTAATTGATATTTGTTGCGTGCTTTTCAGTAAACGAAAATGATGCTTGATATGATAGCTCAAAAGGGCATGCTACGCTTTTTTGCACGGAAGTCTATGTGGCAAGTAAAATTAGCGCCGTCTGCTGTCATTCTAGGGCTCTGTGAGATTATAAGACAGAACCACTGCAATGGTCAAGTTATTCCCTGCAGTCATTTCAGACCTACATTTTATCCTCATTTGCCTTATCCTTGCCTTGAACGATATGCAGTCTACCATAATTACCCCAAAAAAATTGTTCCTGTTACATAACACGACAGTGACCTGAAGTTTGCTCGCCAGTGCCAGCATTACGTAGAGGGACTGTGAAACTTAAGAAAGGTGCTTATCATACATCGTCCAGTTTTGTATTTTAAAGAGGAGTGTTATCGTGGTCTAAAAGTCTTCACGTTTTTGCAGACATGACCAATATGCAGCGGTATCAGAAACTAAGTTGCAAGTCAGTTTTGATTTTTATTTATTTTCGAAGGCTTAAATATAAACTTTGCTTAATTTAAGTATCTCTCTCATTCTTGTTTCACTGGCTTGACAAGTGCAACAAACTTGGTCAGTGCTTCAGCGCGTTCAGTCTGTACAGGTTTGGTTCAATCAGCTGAGCTTCTGGTTCTGGGCTTGTTTGCCGCATTGCGTTACGCATCTCCACCCTCACGTTCCCCTCAGTGCGTATGACCCTTACCCCTTACTCGCCCCCTCATACCTCTACTCCCTTCACATGCCCCTTACTCCCTCATATGCCCCCTACTCCCTCACATGCCCCCTACTCCCTCACATGCCCCCTATTCCCTCACATGCTCCCTACTCCCTCACATGCTCCCTCTTGAGCGATGTACACATCCCCGCCTACCTGCCTGTCTCGCTTTCGCTTGGGCAAACGTTCGAGGGAAATGCGATCCAAGAAAGTAGCATGCAGGACGTTTATTTGAACTATTGCGAGCTGTTGAAATAAGAAACCATTGCCGGTAACTTTGTTTAGTTATTCTGTTAAACTTGAAAATGGGTTTTCCTTTCTTTAGGTTTTTCGTTGGTCGTTATAAAATTAGGCTGTATTACAGTACCATTGAGAAATGCAACGCTGCATTAAGTTTTACTATTGTGTGATTAGGATAAGCAATGTCATCAGAACGAGGGGTAAGATTCTCAACAAATTTTGCAGTGTATGAAAATTCAATGATTAAGCTGATAGTTTTTTTACGACATTGCTTCGACCATTTGTTCAGGCTTGTTCTATTTTCGGAGTACGATTTGATCCCACAAGTCAAGCGTGATTCGTGAACCACGTTGTTTAATTTCCATCTTTCGATGGCATAACTTCTAACTCCTGTTACAAGGCTTCTTAATACACCGTTTGATATCAAAACTTTTCCCTCGTGCTATTCAAGCCACAGGGAAGAGTGTGACGAAGAGCGACTGGGCGTCCCATGGGGAGAATATATTGTGTCAGCCTCAGGGCACTGAGCTCAGTAACTTCACTCATACGTTGTTCTTTATTACGCTTACCGGAGTAACTTGAGTTAAGTTTTGTCTCGCTCTATGCTAATGACGTGTACAGCGTGTTGCCTCCCCTCACCTCCATCTCGTTCTTAAACTGCGTGTGAGTGTGACTGTTAGTGCCTTGCGTGCGTGTGACTGTTAGTGCCTTGCGTGCGTGTGAGTGTGACTGTTAGTGCCTTACGTGCGTGTGAGTGCGACTGTTAGTGCCTTGCGTGCGTGTGAGTACGTCGCTATAATGCGTGTGAGTACGTCGCTATAGTGCGTGTGAGTACGTCGCTATAGTGCGTGTGAGTACACTGCTCTCGTCCGTGTGAGTACACTGCTCTAGTGCGTGTGAGTACACTATTACAGTGCGTGTGAGTACGCTTTTCTAGTGCGTGTGAGTACGCTGCTCTAGTGCGTGTGAGTACGCTGTTCAAGTACGTGTGAGTACGCTGTTCTAGTGCATGTGAGTACGCTGTTCTAGTG
>VCRD01000902.1:155607-179100 GCA_006783055.1 Trinorchestia longiramus
TATAGTGCGTGTGAGTACACTATAATAGTGCGTGTGAGTACACTATTATAGTGCGTGTGAGAACACTATTATAGTGCGTGTGAGTACACTATTATAGTGCGTGTGAGTACGCTGCTCTAGTGCGTGTGAGTACGCTGCTCTAGTGCGTGTGAGTACACTGTTCTAGTGCGTGTGAGTACGCTGCTCTAGTGCGTGTGAGTACACTGTTCTAGTGCGTGTGAGTACACTGTTCTAGTGCGTGTGAGTACGTGATCATGTATGAGTGAACACGCATTGCAGAGCTCGTTTGCCTCGATCCCGTTAGAGAAAACAACACTGAAGTTGGGTCGTGGATAATTCATGGAGAAAATTCATAAAAACTTATTACATAGTTAGTTGGAACTCCTATTTCTTATCGCAAAATATGAGGCTTCAACGAACTCGAATGTTCGTGGTCCAATAGTTCCGTGGGAACCCAGTTTTTAGAGCAGAATATATTTTAAATCTTTTCCTTATGATTTTATTGCACAGACTTTCGAGCGACACACCCGATTTAGTGAGAGGTCCAATTTGTACTCGTTAACAGAAGTACGGAATATTTTGTAAAATATCAACATTTAGAGTGAAGTTATCGTATGAACGTCCTTTTAAGATGAACATTGTTTCTCGGTAGTGAGATCTTCTAAAAATATTTTCCGTAAACGTATTTGAAATAATTTTTCATAAAAGAGATAAAATAGAGTTGGGAAAAAATCCTGCTACTTGGCCAGTACTTCAGTTTCAAAAATGTGGAGTTACGCAGAAGTTATCTCAGCTGAACTAAAAGCAGCTGTTCTCTGGTGCTTCACTGATGAGGCTTCTGCAGAGGCAGGGCTTCTAGAGGTGCCCTCGTGCCTTCTAAATGTATTGGAGCTTTGCTTTAACTCTGCAGTTCGCAAGGTAGACAGTCCTGAACGTAAAAATAAATTACAATATATTATCAGGGTTTTGACAGTTGTGCGGGACTTAAGAAATTTACTACATTACTCTTGAAGTATTCCTTAGGTCAAACTGAAGACTGTATTCAAAAATTCTACAGTAAGAGTTTAAATTTTAGATTCCAACGTTAAGTTGTACCTTCTTGAGAAATTTCTTAGTCATTGTTTGAGTAAATCCTTTCTATAATGATGTTCTACGATGTTAGGTTGATAGAGGAAAATTTTTAATTGGATGCACGAGTAGTGAAATGATCTTCCCGAAGAAAATAATTATTTTACAGAGAATAAATTTCGAGTTGTATTGGTGGAAGTTGAAGCTGGTTACTCATTTGCATGAACGTTGTCATTGTCCAACCAGCTATTAGGTACTGGAGACGCACTTCAAATTATTTTTCAACATCAGTTTCGAAAATTCGATGTTGAACGAGTAAAAGCCATTATTGAACGTGTGGTACACTTGAAATTCCAGCGCACTAAAAATTACGCTGCTGCATCAGCAGTAAATTCTTCGGTCGCTGAAGCCAAGAATGAACTCAGTCGTCAGCACTAGCAGCAGCAGCAGCAACAGCAGCAGCAGCAGCAGCAGCAGCAGCAGCAGCAGTAACAGCTGTGATTGCGTTGCTGCAGAACTGCTGCACTGCGGTCCTTCACCGTTCTCTATGCGACATGCCCAAAAACGATCCCATTCCCTGCTTTTAAATTCAAAATGAACTTCCTAGTCGACTGCTGCAGTATTGTGAAGTTCTTTCGTCACCTGACTGAGTTGCCGAGTTGAAGTTTCATCATAATTTAAAACTTGTCTTTGATGCGGATATATGGCAACAGTTAAACTCTGATGGCAATCTGATCAGCGTTTTTTAGGTTTTTATTTTCCTCTAAAAGAGAATCACCTCACGAAGAATGTGCTATCTACGAAATAACAGCCTGAGCTAAATCAAGTTTCTCCATTTCATTCGTCGGACAATGCACGTGAGGAGTTGTTCATAGTCGGTGCTTTCTCACTCTACTCGTTAAAATCACTGCTTGTCTTTGCCAGTTTCTTATGTCAGGTCGCTGCGTAAAAATGACAGTCGTAGGTGCGAGTATTGTAAAGAGCAACTGTTCTCTCAGAGGATATAAATGAAGCAATAATTTGTAGACAACGCGCGCTCGAACGCGAGCACAGAGTGTACGAAATTGATCTAATTATTAACACTGGTTTATAAACTTACAGTGCAAGGATCGGCAGAGAGGAAGCCAATCATTTTATGACCGTTTTGTACTCATAAATTCGTACGAATTCACTCTTGTTTTTGTACTTCAGTGCTGGTACTCGCTTACTTTCTGACTGACTGTTTGACAGACGAAAATTCCATGGTCATTTTCTAATCATTCTTTCTTAATTTAGTTGTGTGTTTTGACATAATTTTTTGTTTCATCATTAAATTCCATCACTATTATCATCGTCATCTAAGGGAATTTTTCATGCCTGCATTGCATATGGTTGAATGGTTTCCAAATCCATTCGAGAAAGTTCGTAGCCAGTGGAACTTATTTTGTTCGAATTTTATTCCTTTTTCAAGTTTTTTATAAACTAATTTTAATGAACGTGTTTCACTGAGTTCGAACCATAAATGCTGGCATTTAAAATCCCCATATTACAATTTCAATTCTTCAAGTTAGGTTTTATGATATCTTCATACAACATTTCCTTACATTTCCTCCTTTAGATGACCCTATCAGAACACTGAACATACTGAACAGAGGATTGATCGTAACGATATACACTTTATAAGTCTTAAACAAACATATACATGCTTATTTATATACATATATACACGCACAATATATGTGTATACATATGGTGTGTGTGTGTTCCTAACCGTTAATTTGTTAGCTCACTCCACTGTCAAATATTACAGCACTTGTATTGTAACATTTGTGTATGTAAGTGCCCCTTTCACAGCTATTTTTTATATTCATTGCCAATTCAAAGAACAACGCAACCTGGTCATGACCATCACACACCTCCCACGCAAAGCAAGCATTCCACTTATATCTGTTAAGTATTTTTTTAAATATCATTTGCAAGCTCTCTCCAAGTCTTTTCCTTACCAATCTGTATGTATTACCTACTATACAAACACTCTTCCCTCTACCTGCTGTAGCAACACTATAACTCATGCCTCACGCTGCATAACCTTTTATCGCCTCACATATTGAATCAAGTTCTATGGCACGCATAAGCAAACACTGATCACACAACACCATAACTACACAACACTTTAATCACGTAAGGATCTACCCACACAACAATATAGCCACACAAGAATATAACCACACAACCATATAATCACAAAGCACTCTAACCACACAACAATATAATCACACAGCGCTCAAACCCCACACGACAATATAATCACACAGCGCTCTAACCACACAACAATATATTCACATAGCACTCTAACCACACAACAATATATTCACACAGCGCTCTAACCACACAACAATATAATCACACAGCGCTCTAACCACACGACAATACACCAGCACGACACACAGCAAGGCCTGCAACATCCCTGCAAGCCTCACACGGTCGTCGTAGGCCGCTCAGAACGTCATGAAGTAGAACTTTAGTACAGCACAGGCGCATACCAGCAGTGCGTTTGCACGTGGCTTGTCCTTCTTTGCTTGTAAATGCATTGTCTGGTATGTCATCTTTGCTGGCCTCTTACCACGCTTCTCTTGACCATCATTGTTACCTCCTCATCACCATCATCTGATATCTACCCAGCATGTCCACTGAAAGGAGGATCAATATCCTACTCGAGGATTCGTTGACGCCAGAAGAACTTGTTTGCATAAGTGTTTGCATGTGTATTCTTAAAATCGTGAATTACATTTTATTATTCTTAATATCCAAATGAACGTAAACGTTTTTATTGTATTGCTTTCATCAATTAGTACGATCTTCATACCGTTTCACGAACCAAAAATTGATGGACAATTTGTATTCAAACTTTGAATCTGCTGATTTTTTTATAAAATTCATGCAGTATCAATTGTAAAGTTAATCTCTGTGTTTCATCACCAACGAAACTAGGACATGTGGGATCAATGTGTGACATGCAATTACCAAATTAGTCCCTGAATAAAAGAGATAAAATATGACCACGAATACTTGCTAAGAATTCTCCAGTACATTAATTCTGCTCAATCGTATAGGAGCACCTTAACCCTTTCGGTACTGACGGCATCTCTGGTAGCCACAGTCATTTTTCGCCTATTAAGATGCAGAGCAACACGTGTGTCTGTGCAAACGCTGGTAGGGCAGTGCAAGCTACAGTTTGCTCAGGACAATGCAGTGACAGTAAAATATCACAACTCATCTTTTTTTAAATTTGATGCTAAATATGTTGAAAAGGTTTTGATGTTTGCATCATGGTACCGAAAGGGTTAACTGTTAACCGGAGCCTGGGACTCTTGATTGTATGAATTTATTGCGTACTTACACTTTAAATTTTTTAGTATATTCACTTATCGTTTGATATTCCCTGCCGTGGTTATTAAGTGTTCGACGCTGCTGGCTAACTGGGTGCAATTTTACTTATTTCGTATTTTCAAGTTTAAAGACCATCTGTAGTTCTGTGACTATTATACCATGAAACTTAGCGAAAAGACTAAGTTTCATTGTATAATAGTACAAAGACAACTTTACATTCGAGGGTGTCAAGTATATCACGATTAATTTCTAACGTTGGAATTTAAAGAACACCTAGCCTATGGTGTGTGATAATTATGCTTAATTTTCATTATTTATGGTTCAGTGAACGCCTTGTACTCATGTGTTGTATTGATCCTTTTTCTGAGGATAGGCTTTTAGTTTCATGAAAAAAATTACGATTATAATTGTAACAGTGATTTTTCTAATATTTTGAGTTCATGAATATTATACAAATTGAATATCTTTCTTTGTTTTGGAGAATATAGAGCATTATGACTTTTGTTGTTTGTTCTGCGAGCCTACTTCAATTACTTGCAAAATGAATTGTAATAACATTAGTTGGGGATAAAAATAAAGCTAGTTTTCTGTTTGTGCTGCAGCTGAACTGCATTTTTGAACCATTTTTCTCCATGCACACGTGTTTTTTTATTGGGCTTGTAAACTTCTGTCATGATATTTAATAAAAAATACCCTACTTCACGGTATTTCTTTTTCCCATCCATGCGCACTACTTTAAGTTACATTTCATTGAAAATTTACGCTGAAAAGATCGTATGAAGCAATAACTTAATTTGCTGAACGTGTTCATGGCTGCTACCAATCGACAGTCACTGATAATACATTCAGTGTTGTACTCTGTGCCAAGTACAGACTGTACACTGTACGCCTACTGTGACTGTGTGGTGTGTGGAGACTGTGGACTGCTAGAGTCTGAGTCATACATGGAGATTGTACTCCACATGAGTACGTGATACATGGAGAAAGCACTTCCCTCAAAAATTTTGATACATCGAGATTGTACTGGTATTCCACTGAAGAAGTGTGATGGATAAAGATTATATTCCACTGAAGAAGTGTGATGGATGGAGATCATATTCCACTCAAGAAGTGTGATGGATGAAGATTATATTCTACTTCAGAATTGTGATGGGTGGAGATTATACTCCTTTCAATAAGTGTGATCGATGGAGACTCCGCACTGCTGGAGCTCGAGTGATGCATGGAGATTGTGATATACTCAGAGACTGTCTACAATGATATCAAATATTATTCAAGCGCAGTGATATACGAGAGTGCACAACTTGATGATGCACCATCTCAATTTTTGTTTTAACGACCAATTAGTCAATTAAACGAGCAAATTCTTTTGTAAAATACTTCTGCAAGGCAACAATGGCACAATCACAACGCATTGTTCTACAATAGTAAAAGATTGCACACTACGCTCTTGGCGAGCTCCGATGGTCTCAACATAGTCGAAAACTGCTGTACAAATCGGTGCCAAATTTTTGTAATTTGGCATCAATCGAAACTAATCTGCACGTTGTACTTTCTCACTTGGTTTGGACTGACGGAACTGGCTTGTGTCATTGGTAACAATATAGGTCATATATGAACGTAATACACACGATTCATCAAGTCATGGAGTTATTACAACTTCCTCTTAGGAGCAAAACCCATCATTCTGAAATGTGAAACAGCTCACAATTAACTACTGAAGGCTGTAAATATGTAAACATTGAAAAAAACGCCACAGAACTTGCATTTTTTAGGTCATTTTTTCAAATAATTGATGCGTTTCTGAACCATGAACCGTTCAGAAACATTATTGATCTATGAATGTATGCATTGTGAATGGTGTTTGGTTGGTACTTTGAAATGAAATTGAGAATAAAACAATCATGAGTTTAATAAACGCTTCAAACATTGAGTTAGTTAGAGAAGGAGCTTGTTCTGTAGAAAGTTTATGAATATTGTGATGATTTTCGCATAGATTGCGAAAGAACAAAAAAAGCTTAGGACATTCTTCGATCATAGCTTTAGAGAGGAACATTCTTGCATGCCATTCTGAAATTACAACTGAGGAAGTCCGATAGAGCTGTTGAATTTTCATATGATAGTTAAAAGTCAAGCTTTTAACCTGTTAACGGTCACCGCTCACTCGACAATAATGATACTATTGTCATATTACAATTGTTGTATGACAGTAATAACAACGCTAATTGAACTAACAAACATTATAACATCATATGATGGTAACGCCGCTGTGGTACCGTCGTACATCTACATCATATGGTGTAAATTGCCGGTAGAATGCAACTCGTACAAACATCATATGATGTAAATAACGCTTAACAGGTTAAAGTCACTAACGAGTTTTGATGACATTCATTAAAAAAATAGTTTTTTTTGCGAATGGTATTTTCTCTTCACTCAAAAAGAAGACGTCGAATTCTACTCGTATTCAATGTGAAAACTGTTTCATTATCTTCCAGTTTTATTGGTTCCTTAATGTCTTGAGAGATGTGAAAAAATTAGTCGGATATTTCTTGGAGATCGAGCTATCCGAGTACAACGTCATTTAGGCCACCTATTGTTAAATAAAAACTTCCCTTCATTCCTGAGCATTAAACTTTATCACTCCCCAAAACTGAAGAAATAAAATAATTGGAACATGGTCAAAGTACCACTTGCAAAGAAATGTCTGTAACATAAAACCCACATGGATATGATAATTATAAAACCAAGAGACAAGTACACAAGAAGTTACATAATTTTATCAGACTGATAAATGAGCTGCAGAGCTCGAGGAGAAGGCTGGAACTTTATCAGCGTCTTCGTAGGCACTTCCTGGAATCCACAGTCGAGTGCAGAATACCAACTAGATGCAAAACTCTACAGCACGGACGGCTGAGCACTCAACATTTTGTGATTTGGTTTCAGTTAACTTTATAGCAAGATACTAGTAAAGAACTGTTCATTGCAGTGCAAACAAAATATACGTATGTATGTAAATAAACAGACTGGATAAACGAAGACGTGGCTTTACGATTTCAATACATACATGCATAGGCGGATAGTAATATTGAATAAATTAATTTAATAATAGATTTAAGCTGAATTAAAACCTCATCCTGACGAACATAGAAACTAGTTGAGAAAAGAAGATCACAATTACAAAAGAAAACACCTGAAATGAAGGCCCAGCAATAAAAGAGCACGTCATTTTCCCATAGAGAAACACAACACCAACAACGGCACCGCTGCAGGGGCGGCCGTGCGAAACAGTTCCTGTTCTTCGTAACCAAAGCCGTTCCCTCCTGCAGGGCAGATGGTGGGTGGTGGGAGGAAGGGGGTGAGAGCGCAAGTCAGAGCTGCTGTGAAGTTCATGTCTTAAATTTCATTTTTTTTAATGAAGACAGGCTACAGGATCTGTAGAATCTGTAATTTAGTTTCTTAACATATATTTGTTGAAGGCAGGAAATTTGGTGACATGTTCTTTCTCTGATCATTGTCATTGAAGCATTGATTTAAAAAGTTATCGAATTTATCAACTGCTATATGTACATCGCAGTCAGTAGAGGTTCCGTAAAACGCACTAGGGGCAACAGAAGTTGCTTAAGACAGGTATGGTAAATGTATTCAAGGTATCTATGAAACAGCGACGCTACAAGATCCTCCGTTCTGAGAACCGCTGCTTTGGGAGGAGGTGCGAAATTTGTTCATCTCGAGACACGCCGAGTTAATTCTGCAGATGAAGAAAAAGGCGGATGACCGAGTCTCAGGAGTGAGAGAACAGCGCTGGGGATCACTTAACGACCGCCTAGGAAATGAGCTGCACATGAAGAAGCAGATGCAGCAACGGTTGCTGTATCAGCTGCTTTACCAGACAAGGAACATAGCTGCGATGTCCATCCTTCATGAAGTTACACATTTTTAATAAGAGAAGTAAAGTTCACATTTATTTTCACTTCATTTTTCTACAGTAAGGATATTGTTGTTTTATTTTTGGCATTAATTGAACAATTTTTGGCTTCAGTCGTCACCGAGTAAAGAAGGAAAGAAATTTTGCTTCGGCCTAGCACTGGCAAATAACTAAAGAAAATTGTCATCGTGCGGCATTGCTTTCTGCAATTTAAAGCGTCAGATAAAGATTACTGTATTAATTCAATCAGCATGTATACCCATGTTTAATTATCTGTTGCGATTTCTTTCCAAGAAGTTACCATTGAATTAAAAGTACGGGCACGCACTATCCGGCTCCTGAATAATGGATCTTTCCTTATTCATACCTTCATATTTTATGCCACTAGTCTATTATTCCGCTAAATGGGCTTATTTCAATAGATTTTTATTTTGTCTTTATAAATAGCTCATGCTAGCACATTTATTCGTTTCGTGAGTAAAATTCTCTTGAAGTATCCAGCTTACTTTTGAATTTCAGTACGCATTATTATGAATCATTCAACGATTGTAAATTTAAATCACGTCTCTTGTTTAGGTTTGTTGCTAAAAGTATTACAAAGGCGGATAAAATTACAATAAAGAGCCATTTTAAAGGCGACTGAATAATAATTTTCAGTTTTACACACCTCATAGAGCGCTTGTGCAGAAAGATATACGCTAATTAAACATTTCCTCTGGCAAACTTGTTATAGAATAATTGAATATGTATAAGTTTGTTGACACCTCATAATCGACGCAGTAAATGATTAAAAAAAACAATAGCAGCTTTGCATGAAATTAGGTAGATTTCAATAAGTTCATTTCATTTTCTAAGCAAACGTCTTACAGTTTAGCACTGTCCAAATGCAGCGCAAAGTTCCCCTTTAATGATATTAGTTTCCGGTGAGACTTTTTATTTAGCTTTAGAATCGGACTGCTATTGCATCGACAACTCTTTGAGGCAAACTTGGGCCAGCTTGGAGCTTCAGGCGCCGAGAAATGGCTTTGTAGTACACCATATGTGATCAAAGTTGTCTCTAATTATTTCATTTATTTTTGCAGTGGCGTTTAACGAAAATACCATGAGAAAAGTTCCGTGATAGAGAAAACTGAAAGGAAACTCATACCTGCTAGAATATAGGCAATAAAAATATTTGTTTCCTATGGAGTAAAGTAAAGATTCGATGTTAGCCGGTACTATACATTACTTTGCGTGATGCTCAAGTTTTATTTTGCTTAATCCCGAATGAACGATAAATAGTCGTTACATACAATTTTTAGGACTCAAGTAAATGTTTGTTATTGAAAATTTTCGTGCTTAATTTGCACGCACACGTAGATATTTTATTCGAAGGGGAGTGTATTGCAGAGGTGAATTAATTTACGTGGGTGGAGTATTGACGTGAGTGATGTATTTTATTTATGAAGTTGAAGTATCTGAGACTCAAGTTCAAATAAAGCAGATGTCGTGTTCATGAGATCCATGAAATTTTTACATCGAATGAAAAGGTAAAATATGAAGTGGAACCAATAGTAATGCATTATGTAAAACACGAGATTGTGATTACCATCAGATGCAAATATTTAGTGAAGATGTAAATTAATCGCACGTGCGAGCATGCACGAGCTCAATGACTGCAGTAAACCGGGAAAAAACGAGCATCATATGATTATGGATATAAAATTTTTTATCACGTTCATTTTCCGTGGAGATAATACAATTTAGGACAGGACTGAGGTACTCCTACACTTGTACGTAGTGAATTTCTCGCTTGAAAGGGCGTGTCCTCAGCAACAGTGAAAGTTACGATCATAATGGAAGTAAATGGACTGTTTTAATAACTTCATACGACTGAAGAAACATGAATGAAAACCGTCATAGTCAGAACATATCCTGTATGCCCGTTTTAGTAGAGGTGACATCTATTCACTTTCAACCATTCTCAGCAAAATATTAATCAGAACAAAACCCTAACTGGTAAAAATTACGTTTCCAGTAAACAGTAGCACAAAATTTGTTGCGACATTGATGAAATTTTTTTCAGGCAACCAGAAAATTTAGCTGTCATTCGAATTTACTCTCGACGGTAAAATCATGGTTAGGATGTTGGATATCCCAGTATTGAAGAAAGAATTGCACATCACATCATTACATTTACTTCCTGTTTCCTTTTTCGTGCTTTAAGACTCGTAATCTAATAATTGAGTTCTAAATAACTGTAATTAGGGATTTGTACAACAGTAATTTTGAACCTTCATGAAAATAATTGAGGACCTTCGTAGCAGTTATTGAGGACCTTCGTATAGTAATTGTGAGGCTTCACAACAGTAATTGAGGATTTCCATAATAATAATTGAGACTTCCATACGAGTAATTGGGACTTCCATAACAGTAATTGTGGACTTCCATGACAGTACCTAGAGTGCCACGAATGACACATTTAGTTAAAGTATGGAAGTCACTGCAGGCAAGGAGCTATTGCTTCTGAAACAATTGCAGAGAGGACTGATAGAGTCGTCTTTCTCTTATATGCATGAGAGTTGCTGACGCTCGTAAGCGTCAACTCTGTGTCTTCACAATCTCCTGCCGGCGCTGCTGCACGACAACTTCAGCCATCTCAGCTTCATTACGAAGTCTAGAGACGTTTCGAATTTTAGCATTCTTTTAAATGTGATAAGTTTCTTCCAAAGTTGCCTAAAGCAAACCAAACTGGGTTTTGTGTTTCTTTCCATGTGTGCATCTCAGAGATGATACTAAAATAATAATATTACTAGCCTACTATTATTAGCGGAAACGGTACAGGTGCTAGTTTTCATGAGAACTGACGGATTTGACAGTGCTGCTATTTATTTCTCATTGTCATCGCTGGTTTCTGCCGTTATTTCTGAATAGAATTTTTCTTAACAACGATGACACAACGAGACAATTAACAAGCTCAGCTCGCGTACTAACATGAATGACGTTTATCCGAGTGAGCAGCAAACAAGCAAACAAGCAAACAAGCAAACAAGCAAGCAAGCAAACAAACAAGCAAGCAAGCAAACAAGCAGCAACACCGCACTATCAATCAGCCAAGAGTTGCAGTTGATGTAGAATGTAGCATGCCAAACTTTGGATAGTGAAGTTCTATGTCACTTTACACAAAACCAGACACACAATAGATATGAAACGGAAATGTTGAAAACTTAGAGTCAAATGATTCCGTTTGCAAAAATGTTATCAATGAAATTGTTATAACAGATGAAAAAAAATCAAATGACTGTGAACCCACGGCCGTACATTGACATTTTCAGTGAGCTGACTGTAGCAAAGAGACAATTGTTCTGTTTGTTTCCATGAAATATAAACTTAACATTCATTTTAATTCTTCAAATTGAAGTTCAGTTTGTAATTTACGTCATCACATGAAGTTGAACCCAGTCAGTTGTCATCAGAGTAAACCGTTGCCTAAAACATGTCTCAAAAAAGAGTGTGAAGCGTAGACATGATCATACCAATATTGTAAAAACAAATGTCTCGATTTCCAGTCAATATAGCCAACAAATTATTCGAGGAGTTTTTAGTAATCTATGTACCATTCTGAAAACAGTGAGCCAATGCATCTTGGAAGTGTTCACAGACATGCTTTCCCTTCAAGTTGTTGAGTCATTTAGTAGCAACTCTTCAGCCGTATAAGAGCGTTTGTCATGAGACGTAAAGTTCTAATACGCCTGATTCAAAATTAAGTTAAAATAACTACCCTGCATTTCGGTACATCACACTGAACTGTATCATACAGTACAGTATAAATCCAGGGTACATGGATTTATATTTTGTACACGAAGACATCAGATACAAATCTTACGTGATGAGAGAAGCTTTTTTTATGTCAATAGGTATGGGAAAGTCACTTAATTAGATCTAATAGGATTCTAAAACAACTACAAAATCCAGCAGAGAATGCCATTTGGTTCACCATATCACAAAGCTGAAACAAGCAGGAATGAATGGCGGAAACTTTTCACGATCAGATAACTCCTAACATTTGGTCTCCAAGCCCTCCAGATCTCAATCCATTGAACTACCATGCACGGAGCTTAGTTTAAGAGAGAGGTTGATGAACACCCTCATGACACTAAATAATTCCTAAAAGCCTAAGTAGTCAGAGCAATGTCCAATGTGAACCAGGACCATTTGATCCGAGCAAGTAGGGAATTCAGACCTCGCATTGAAGCCGCTATCGAAGCGAAAGGAAGCTTTATCGAATAAAATTACAAAACAATATGTTTATTCTTATCCTTATAACATTTTTTAGTAAAAAGACATCATTATCTGTTTCTGAAAGTCCTTTTTGCACGATGATAAATCTGTAATCAAATGACGCTAGGACATACTCATATGTCATTGGATATGGAAAAATCATTAAAGATTCAGCGTGTACTTAGTTTGGGCTACATTTTCGTAGAATTTTTCATTACTACTAGCAGGCATTGTTGGGAAATTAGTCAAGTAAATAATACTCGTATATACTGAATGGAAAACTGGAAAATGTAACAAAAACCTTAAATCTGTAACTAATTTTTATTTAAAATCATCATTGCAGAGGTGTTTCAATTAAAACTAGCTATTACTAAAATGTGGACTAGCTGTAGAAATCCGGGAATGAACGTACTATCCCGTAACTCTGATACTGAAAAAATTTTGGAGAGCAATCTGTGGAGTTGCGCTGCCTTGCAGGAGCTGAAAACGTTTGCATTTGACAAGCACCTAAATTTCTGACTCAAATGACAATATCTGCTCAATCGTAGGTACCCAAACCTAACGAATTCAAAAGGTGTACAATTTAGTTGACGGGGCTGGTCTAAACAAGCGTCAGTGCGCATTTTTTATCTTGTAAATTAAATGTGTGCATTTAAGGGTACACGAATACAGTACATTTCTTAAAATCGTTACATGTGTCACTAGCGCGAGCTACAAGCTTCCACCTTCACCATGAGCCACATGATGCTTGAGAAGGCACTCGTGCTCTTAAACAAGACGAGTGGCCGTCGGAGTCATACTCTGAGGAGACAAGCTACCAGCGCCGTCCCGTTCGTCATAATAATTCCTTCAGTTGCCATTTGGTCCTGCACTTCACAGAGTGGAAGCTCGCTCGCACTAAGCAAACAGGATTCTTAATCGGAAACATTGCGTTTTTGAGAGTTGCAAAGTTTTTGTTGCGAATGAAGCTATCCTGTTACTGTATTTTATGTTTCCTCAAACCAAAGCAACTGTTATTATGATTTTCAAGTGGATCCGTGAATGAAAATTTCACATCAATGTCGTCATCACACTGATGTGCTCGAGAAGAGGTGGCTTTTTGCTTTAAGCAAACGAGATCTTTATTCGCTATCTGATAGAGAGAGGTGAGGTAAACATCATTTCATGGTATTTGGAATGGAAAATTTATTTACTTTTACATTTTCTACCTCTTTGACTCAGATGCAAAGACTTCGTACAATGTGGTGAATCTCATGTTGTGATGATCACAAACTGAAGTTGAAATTAGAAAACATTCTTTCTTTTCTGAAACTATTTCTTTCTCTTTTAGATGATCCAGAGTTAGTCTTAAGGAAATCGTACATTCGTTGGTCAAAGGAAATTCTATTATAAAAATTACGTACAAGGGATCAAATGTAAGAAAAAATGTAGCCATCGTCTCTCTTTCTAGAAAAGTATATAAAATCAGTGGAAGCGTATTTGTGCAGGGGGCGAGTTAGTTATTATTTTTTCAAATTCCAACCATTGAGGGTAAATTGTTTTTCATCATTGCTGTAAGCGACATGACCAGGAAAAATATGAGGCAATATGGATATTAGCCGCTACATTTATATTTTTGCTATTGAATTGAAGTTTTAAGAGCAGAAGGTAACATTTACTTTGATGAATAATGAATTCAACTTTTTAATTTTAGACTTCCAATTGCATGCAGACGGAAAATTTGTTACAATTTCTCAGAATCTAAGCAGAAAAAAATAAGAAGCTTTCGTAACAGTAAATCTTTTCAAGCAATAATATCACTCAAAAAAAAGACAGTGACGTTTAGTCTTAAATTCTTGTATGATCCGAGTGTTCATAGTTTCATGTGCTTGCGTGCATATGTTCTGTTAGGAATATCACTTCACAGTTTCGCTGTTCGTATGACACATGCATGCAAAAGTCTCGTGTTAAACACAGAAATGTCGACCGTAAGCCGGATTGTCAGGACGGTCCACTAGGCTTTCAAAACAAACAAAAAGCGGAAGAATTTTCCATACGTTGTTCCGGTGATCAAGTTCCGTCATATAACATAAATACTGGGAATGACGTGTCGGACAAATTTACTGGTTAAGTCCAGTAGACGACGGTGGTGATGCGATAATTAGTAAATGTACTTTGTTTCATTTCGTCATATTCATGAGCTGAAAAAATGTCGAATCCTTGGTTGTGAAAATAATCAGTTTGTCGAGCGCCTCTTTCTCATAAGCAAATATTCTGACGGAGACAAGCAATGGTAATTATTCAAGTTTGTCGCTGCATTCAGACAAGTCTTGAGTAGATAAGAAGATGGATGTGATTTAATTGATTAAAAATGTGTAAGGCTAGGAAAATGCTCTTCTCATTAGCAACTTGATTTTTAAGGACAGAGACAAAATGTGTTAATATTCCCGTGATGTGTTATCAAAGTCTCGATTATTTAGCAACTAAGAAATCATATTAAAGTTTGGCTGTTCTTTTGAAGGTCACATAAATGAAACATACGGAAATGACGAGTGAATATCACAGTTCATAATGACAGCCAAATCTTTAAAAACGCACGGCTGTCTTACGCTCTTCTCAAGCATGTACTCAAATAAGAAAAATTTTCACGAATCACTAGCAAAAAATGCTTGTAGAATTAGTGTTGGCCTCATCGCACACTTTTGTTTCCTCGGTCGCACATGAGATGGTTTCACCCCAGAATTCAAGTTGGCTGCCACAACAATTAGTCGTGCCACTGAGTGAACCTGACGGCTTTGATAGATGCCGCAAATACATTCTTGCTTCCTGCTGTAGTCTGAACTATTATAGTTTATTGTTGTAGAAGTGATGGCTGTGCTCATGGCTCAACTATAATAATTTCACAGTTCTTTGGATGAATTAACGATGCATGGACTTATTATAATTAACTTAACAACTGCAAGGTGTATAAGTTATTTCGTTTAAAGTGCTTAAACGATAAGATAAATGAGCTAAAAAAATTTGCGTTCGTATAAATTAGATGTTAATCTTTCTCAGACTATTTTGCAGAGAAAAGATCTACCACGCTCTCAATGAAGACGACTTGTTTGGTAATCTTATTAACTGTCGACATCAATGTGCTTTAACATACATAACTGATTTTTTAATTATGGTTTTTCTATTTTCAGATGCTGCCGAATAACGTCGCAAAATTGAGAACTGACCGGAAAAATTTCGGAAAAACAACATTAAATAGCTAATTTCTAATGCACGCAAAAAATTCCGAATTTACATGGAACTGACTTGAACCTATGGCCTACGAGGAACCATACAGTGATGGTCATACGGGGTACGAGTTTGGCAGTGTGGTTAGCTGGTTGTGAGTTACTGGCACAGCCACTCACTTCACTGCCACCCTCTGCCTCTAACTCACGTCTCTAACAAGTCACGGCATCGTTTAAGTCACGGGCTCGTTCAAGTTACGGCCTCGTTCAAGTCACGGGCTCGTTCAAGTCACGGGCTCGTTCAAGTCACGGCCTCGTTTAAGTCACGGCCTCGTTAAAGTTACGGCCTCGTTCAAGTCACGGCCTCGTTCAAGTCACGGCCTCGCTCAAGTCACGGTTTCGTTCAAGTCACGGCCACTGCGAAGTTTTCAGTCAAGTTAACAACAACGCAGACATGGCCTACAGCTCCAGTTTATCTAAACTTTTAACAAGACTCGATTATTCATAACAGGAATATTCTGAAATGTAATAAATATAACGTGGTATATGACAATGCCATGATAGAACTCACGTTTTAGCATTTGAAGTCAGTAAAGGTATGTATAACATTACATTATTAACCAAAATTAGATGCACAATCCTACACAGGCTCCTATAGACCTATGGATAATATACCAGATGAAATTTGCACCATTGGAGTCATTTTTTCTTGTTTCCAATCGCTAATTGGCTGTTACTCTAAGTTTCATAGAATTCTAAACCATTGACCAAAATTGGTAAAAAATTTGTAAGGGGGATACCCTGTGCATTTTTTCAAGGAATTCAGAAATCTGAAATCAATCATTACAGGTTATAGTTCAGCACCATAGCATGTATTGAGTAGGAATAAAACGAAAAACACAAACAACTAGTGCAAATTAAAGAAAAAAATTACCTAAATATTTTTTGTAAGCGTCTATCAACTTGTGGCATCTACTTACCCGAAACCAAAACCATCCACCGAAAATCTTGTTCTAGGAGGTATCTCATGCTTGTGCTACAGTCCAGTACATGTACAAGTCTCTATGTCCTCGGATGTTCAAAAAAATTCTGAATAATATATTATTTCAATACCTATGTTTCAGGAAATCTGTAAGAATTCTTGTTACATACTTCCACGTGATTAAGGTGAGTCCATAGAGCCGATGACCTGCGCAGAAACCTCACTCAGCCTCTCTTGGATGCTTTACTACGCCAGTACAGTAATTGGCGACCTGGATAATACATCTACCTTCTTGAAGGTTTGTATCTCTTACGCAGTTCTCTGAGATTAGCCAATTTACAATATATGCAACGTAGTTCCGTATCTAACAATGCTCAGCATAGATTTTTAATTGACCTTTCGTTCACGTTTTATTCATGTCCTTCAGTTTTTAACATCATTGTATTGACGTTTATTGACGATCTCTTTGATTTTTAATAATCGAGTACATGAGAATACGAAAATACTGACTATAATCAAATTGTTATAGTAAGTTAAGATCCCATTTGTGTCTGTGAATAATAGACTCGTACTCATGAAAATTTAGTATAAAAAGCGAGCAAAATTATCGCTTCTATCGTAATAAGTCCTTGGAAAAAAAGACTACTAAGAAACGTCATCTCACTACGTAGGCCTCCAATATAGCAGCGATCGTCATGTTGTAAAGATGAAAAATATCAGGGCAACCCATGCTTCCTCATTAAAAGCCCTTGTATAAATATACTGTACTTACATAGAGATATACTTCACATCAAGGGTTTCATACCTTTCTCTGACCATGTACCCCTTCAGTATTTCGACAAATGAGACTGCACCCCTGAATTTTTATGGCAAAAAAGTGAGTAGAAATATAAAATTCCGCTATATTTTTAAAAGGACTTTTTATGACTCAATAAGACTATAAAATAACATTAAATGTACCACATTAGGCAAGCAAATGTACTCCTAGGGGGACATGTACCCTAGTTTGGGAACCCCTGCTCTACATGAACCAGGTGTCACATACATTTCTGATTTCTAACAAGACTTTGTTTTCAGGAAAGGACAAGGTGTTGGCCAAAGAAGAACACATCATGTCTCTGTGCTACAGAGACGTGCGGAGTCGACATGACAAACTACTTCTGGCAACCACTGAATAACACACTGAGATGGTGCTTCTAAAATAAAATGGATGATCAAATGAGCCGCGGGATGTAGTGCTGCTTTACTTGATTCATACAAAAGATTTTCGTATAAATAAATCATGTAATTTTTTGTTTGAGGAAGCGCGTTTCATAGAGTGAAAATTTTTAATTACTATCATCACCTTAATGAAAAACTCGCCCTGTGTTTTTATGTTCTTAAATAATCATTACAGATGGGGAGAGAAAATTGCTTATTAACGAAAGGAATTTTATTTCTAGCTGTTATTTTCTAGATTATTAAAGAATTTTGCTCATTATTACTTTAAAAACAGATTCAAACACGTCAACGAAAATAATTTTTGAACTTGTCCATTACTTCGATATCTTTTCAAGAGAGCGGTTCTTCCCTTGGCTCGCGCTACAGCTTTTTGATTCATATGAATTTTACGAAAAATAACTTTATTATAGCTTTATTTTTGTACTCCCTCTGGTCGGAAACTGTTGCTGCTGAGATAAAAAGTTTAAAAATAAAACTCTTACATTATACTTTCATCGTCGTACATTATACTTTTAGAAGAGTTCAAGAAACAATGATAAAGGAATAGATTTCCTGAATGTTTTCCGGAACATTAATGCCGTAATGTTTTCCCAACGCTACATTAACTGTTTCCGACCAGAGGGAGTGATATGTGATTATGCAGGCGATAATCATAGTCGAACTTGTGAAGATTTAGTTCAAGTAGCGTCGTAAAGAAGAAAAGTTTTAGTGTCTTCGTTGGTATAGATACTTCAGCTGATGAAAGAGTAAGCGTACGTATCTTTGGGAGACGAAAAGGGCAAATTAGAAAGAGAAATAAGTAAAACGAACACAAAAGGAAGTTGCCCAATACACTAGCCTCCCCCACGAATCTACAAGACACAGCAAAATAAAGTTAAAACTAACGAGTGTACGAGACAAAACTCACTGCTAGATTACACTTTGTAAAAGCGGGCACTTCAAATAACATTGTAATCTAGCTGTGTATCGTCATCACAATAAATAGAATAGTATTGCAGATATGCGAAGCAAGTACGTGTATTTCTAAATACCATTGTGTAGTTTGAACGCGTGGGCTTTTGATAATGTGTACGTATGGTCAATTGAGATTGTTAATATGCATGTTACGATACATGTACTTCTTCCACTTTTACAGGCGTGATGGACTATCAAATTGAAGTCTTTATTTACAGTCGATCTAATACCAGGGGTGCAAAACAGTATTCTGACGTACGAGCATACGATTATAGAGCGAAGTCGAAGCGCTCAGAGTTATAAAAATTAAAATTGACAGGAGTTAAAATCTGTACGCACAACTATCACTATTATTATATTCCTAGTTTAACCACTGTACCCAACTATCACTAATTATATGATAGATTAGTAGCATAAAAAGTTTTGTGTGCTGAAATTAGTAGAGTTAAAAAACTATCGTCTTTGTTTAACAAACGTTTGTGCGTTCGCTTGTTCTGCAGCTTGTAACTACTTGCCTCACGCAACATAGGAACAATATTGTTACTCAGGTTTAATACTAGCACAAATTTCAAACTGTTCTTTATAATAAAATTCCACATTTTAAATGAACTAAGGAATAAATTCTAAAAAACCAGTCGTGTTTCAAATGCCACTCAACTAAAGAAATTACTGTGGTAGTGACAGAGACTTGGAGCAGCACTACAAGACTATACTTGTACGCCCTTCGGCAGTTGTGTGGCCTGGATCGAGATGAAACTCTATTTTAATTCAACTGTGTAATGCGGTTTAGTTTTAAAGGAGTAGCAACCACACCTTCACAGCATTCAACAGTTTCAATTTAAACCTGATTTGTAAATGACACATGCAATGCAAAATACGCTGGTAAGCAAATTTACACAATGAATTTTGGAAAATTTTGAAAGCGCTCAATATACGTTATATATAGTGAAATTTTTCTCGGACATCACAGCGTCGGTAAGGAAATTCAGGATGGAAAAAGGAGTTCATCATACAAAGGTTTTAATAATAAACTGTACAAAGCCAGTGCATCAAATAGACAAACTCTTGACTAGAGATGTCCATTAAAGAATAGTAGTAAATTTCGGGCAAGCATGTCTTTCCCAGATTTGGAAACATTTGATTTCGAGGGAAACGAAGCCAGTTCAGCAAGAATAAAATAATACAACTAATAAACTTTTCCCAGCATCCTCTTCCTCATTGAACTACAGGCGATCGGTGGGGGTGGTCGGCATCAGTAGGAAAGATTTGAGGGAGAGTTTGGCACAGGGTGTGGTGTGCCTAAGTATAGGAGTGAAACGGAAAGGGATACTAGGAGGGGAATAGAAATGAGCGCTTTGCACACATGTGTTGAGTGGTGGAGGTCTGTCCATAGGGTCTGTCACAGTCGATCACCACACCGTGTTACACTACTGCAGTCGACGAGGAGATATTTAGCTCCTTCTGAGGTTAAAGGCACCCAGTAATCACTGAGGGTTATAAAAGATGAAAACTTTCATCTCGCTGTGCAAATAGGAACTGATGGCACAATTCACCATGCACTGTTGACCAAAAACAGCAACAGAAACCCAGTAGAGAAAAGAAAAAATACTTACATTCAATATTTTACAGTCAAAAATTGACATCAATTTAATGTTATCACATATTTACACTATGTACAGCAGAAGAGGTTCGATCACGAAAAAGAATAACACCGCAGCCAGTAAAAATTTCACACTTGTAAAATGCACAGTAGAATAGAAATAGAGAACGAGGAGAAATTCTGAAGAAGTTGTGATTTTCAGGATTAATTGTTTGCATAAAATTATTCCTCACATGCCTACTCTTGCGAACAGCGATTTCAAACTTAAATTAGATTTTATGCCAGTGGATCCATTGACAATTAGCTCGCATACATAAAATAATAATGAAAGCCATGAGGCATTTAATTTTCCTATGGTGTAACGATTGTATAGCAACAAATTTGAGGAGTAGAAACATGAGTACCTAAACGAAAAATTGAATGAATTTAACTAAGCCTGACGCCTTGGAAACATTCGCTAGAGAAATTCACTGCATAGAAATTCCTGGAAGAAGAATAAAGAAGGAAAATAGAAAGCTTTACCTCACTGTAATACAACCAACACAATGTCTCCACAACAAGTGCAGGTGAGTCTGTGACATATACGAGTTAGAGGACTAAGTGGGATCAAGTGTTCCAAAGGTAACAAGGATGAACAGTGCTGGCATCTCCCTTCACTTAAAGCAAAAGAAAACAGAAATTATAAAGTGTTTGTGGCAAATGACTAAGTAGTGACGGATAGGGTGAAAATTGAAAAGATGAATATACGAAAGTATTCACGAGAAAGTAGTTTGAATGATATTACGAACCGAAAATTAAGAACGGCAAATTCTGTGTCAATACGTACATTGAATTGCATCCAAAGGAGGTATTGAACCACCAACTGTAAGTAAATTCGAGCACGAAGGTTGCGATATTCTAATATGGAGGATAAAATGTGAATGGCTACCTTAAAAAATACATGCAAAAACAGTACAAGACTCGTCATATGAAGGTCACTCAGTCAGCATTCATGTAAAAGGTGACATACCCACAGTATCGAAAATTAAAAAAATAGAAACATAGATGTAAAACGAGGAGATAGGAGAAACGATGGGATACAGAAGAAAGTTTGGACAAATCTACAAAAGAAATAAATGAAGTGGCCCCTCATTTCCGCATAGAACTGGATGAGCTGAGACCGGAAGAGCGCTTTTTGGACGGAGATTCTGCCTGTTTGAGACCACCGGCAGCCGTGGCAGCGAACTTGTGGTTGATTTGTGTATCAGCAGCCCAGGGCGAGTCAAAGGTGGTCGTGTCTTGGTCCACCAGGTGAGTGTACTTGGTACGGCCCGACCGTCCGAAGTTCTTCACTTGCATCACCTGGGTAAAACACAAGGCATTATGACGTAAATTATGAAATAAATGACCTGGGTGGAGATAATGACGCTGTATTTGCACCACATGCATCACCTGGGTAAAACACATTGCATTATGAAATAAATGACCTGCATGGCGAGTAATGACGCTGTATTAGCACCACATGCATCACCTGGCTAAAACACAAGGCATTATGAAGTAGCCTGCATGGTGGGTAATGACGCAGTATTTGCACCATTTGCATCACCCGGTCACAATACAAGACAAAAAGGAATTAAGCATCCTGCATCTTGCCTAATGACGCTGTTTTTGAATTGCTTGTATCATTCAGTCAAATAGAAGACAATTATGAATAAAATGGTCTCACACAAAGATGAGTATATTACAATCTACGGGAACAACTGGAAAGTATAATAAGATAAAGGAGATACATTAGGTTAGTTATGGCTCATATTAATAAGCATAAGAATACATCTATTTCGTTAGTCCAGTTATTGACATCATATCTTTGTGAATTGATGACATAGGTTAGTAAGTTTTTAGGTAATTTGAATAAATAATCACCAACTAGTCAACATATTCAGCCATAAAAACGAACGCGTATTCATAAATGAAAGGGAACCAGGAAATTTGACATGAAAAATGCATTTCAAAAAGCATACTATTACGGAAGCGTTTTCATGTCAATGAAAATATCCTAACGTAAGATCTTTTTGCCTAAGGTTAAGAATAAGTAATTTAACATGAAAACACTTGAGAGCATCAGAAATAATACAATACTCCCCAGCTTGGGGCTCAAGGGAAGTGTGAGACGAGTATCTCACCTTGGGAAGGACGCTCTTGTCGAAATGGTCGTCCAGGGTAGAGGCAGAGAAGTCCCGCTTGAGAACTTCCTCCTCAGAGTCAAGGAAGAAGGCACCGCGATGATAATACTTCTGTAGGAACTTGTACTTGCCCTTCACTGCTTTGTTGGTGATCATCTGCACGAATACAAGTACTTTGCTTGAAACAGAAACTTCATAAGCCAAAATAATAAAAACACCAAAAATAAAGAGACCCGAGAAATGATGTTATTATTACATATAGTTAGAAAATCTGATAATTATTTAAACGAAAACATTCTACACGGAATGAAACAAAATCAAATTGAAATAAACGAAATACAAAAAATATAGGCGATCATGATACAATCAAGATACATGACAAATGAAAAGGATAGCTTGAAAAAACATATACTTGCCCAATTGAAGCATAAACTTGTCTACTTGAGAATACCAATATAAAAACACATTGTAAATTTCTAATTGTTTTCAGAAATAAGTTCGTCGTGACCATCATTACAATAATAATATTCTGACCACTCCAAATGTTAACTACAAATATTATTAAATGCGATCCTAAAATTAACAACTCGGAATAAAACATGACATTAAATTAGATTGGGGGTCTTAGACCAGGATTTTCCTTCACTAAACAGAGCTGGGGACTTACCTTAGGATTAATCCTTAGCTCAACTCGCCGTTCCTCCTCCGTCATGCTACGGAGCTTCTCCACCTCCTCACGCTCCTTC